>CAKAJE020001287.1:0-51870 GCA_916610135.2 Macropis europaea | reverse complement strand
CGCATGAAATGGCGAGTAAAATGCACTATTAAACTTCTAGGGTAGGGCAAGCAGAGACCCGACGACATCATCTAATATTATGGTTAATTTAAGAATTCAGCAAAATTCTATCACATTTGTTCAATTTACGTCGCTCCTATTTCAGATAGCGTATTGGGCTAAGCGGCATCTCAAAGCGCATGAAATGGCGAGTAAAATGCACTATTAAAGTTCTAGGGTTGGTCAAACAGATACCCGATTAGATCATTTTATATTATGGTTAATTTAAGAATTCAGCGTAATTCTATCACATTTGTTCAACTTACGTCGCTCCTATTTCAGGTAGCGTACTGGGCTTGGCGGCATCTTAAAGTGCGCGGAATGGCGAGTAAAATGCACTATTAAACTTCTAGGATAAGGCAAACAGAGACCCGATTAGATCATTTTATATTTTGGTTAATATAAGAATTCAGCGAAATTCTATCACATTTGTTCAATTTACTTCGCTCCAATTTCAGATAGCGTATTGGGCAAAGCGGCATCTCAAAGCGTATGAAATGGCGAATAAAATGCACTATTAAAGTTCTAGGCTAGGGCGAACAGAGATCCGATTAGATCATTTTACATTATGGTTAATAAAAGAATTCAGCGAAATTCTATCACATTTGTTCAACTTATATCGCTCCTATTTCAGATAGCGTATTAGGCTAAGCGGCATCTCAAAGCGCATGAAATGACGAGTAAAATGCACTATTAAAGTTCTAGGGTTGGGCAAACAGAGACCCGATTAGATCATTTTATATTATGGTTAATTTAAGAATTTAGAGAAATTCTATCACATTTGTTTAACTTACGTCGCTCCTAATTTAGATAGCGTACTGGGCTAGGCGGCATCTTAAAGCGCGTGGAATAGCAAGTAAAATGCACTGCTAAACATCTATGATAGGGCAAGCAGAGACCCGATTAGATCATTTTATATTTTGTTTAATATAAGATTTCAGGGAAATTCTATCACATTTGTTTAATTTACGTCGCTCCTATTTCAGAGAGCGTATTGGGCGAAGCGGCATCTCACAGCGCATGAAATGGCGACTAAAATGCACTATTAAACTTCTAGGGTAGGGCAAGCAGAGACCCGATTAGATCATTTTATATTATGGTTAATTTATGAAATCAGCAAAATTCTATCACATTCGTTAAATTTAGGTCGCTCCTATTTCAGATAGCGTTCTGGGCTAGGCGGCATCTTAAAGCGCGTGGAATGGCGAGTAAAATGCACTGCTAAACTTCTATGATAGGGCAATCAGAGACCCGATTAGATCATTTTATATTTTGTTTAATATAAGATTTCAGGGGAATTCTATCACATTTGTTCAATTTACATCGCTCCTATTTCAGATAGCGTGTTGGGCTAAGCGGCATCTCAAAGCGCATGAAATGGCGAGTAAAATGCAATACTAAACTTCTAGGATAAGGCAAACAGAGACCCGATTAGATCATTTTATATTTTGGTTAATATAAGAATTCAGCGAAATTCTATCACATTTGTTCAACTTACGTCGCTCCTATTTCAGATAGCGTATTGGGATAAGCGGCATCTCAAAGCGCATGAAATGGCGAGTAAAATGCACAATTAAACTACTAGGGTAGGGCAAACAGAGACCCGATTAGATCATTTTATATTGTGGTTAATTTAAGCATTCAGCAAAATTCTATCACATTTGTTCAATTTACGTCGCTCCTATTTCAGATAGCGTATTGGGCTAAGCGGCATCTCAAAGCGCATGAAATGGCGAGTAAAATGCACTATCAAACTTCTAGGATAAGGCAAACAGAGACCCGATTAGATCATTTTATATTACTGTTAATATAAGAATTCAGCGTAATTCTATCACATTTGTTCAACTTACGTCGCTACTATTTCAGGTAGCGTACTGGGCTAGGCGGCAGCTTAAAGCGCGTGGAATGGCGAGTAAAATGCACTATTAAACTTCTAGGATAAGGAAAACAGAGACCCGATTAGATCATTTTATATTACGGTTAATATAAGAATTCAGCGAAATTCTATCACATTTGTTCAATTTACGTCGCTCATATTTCAGATAGCGAACTGGGCTATGCGGCATCTTAAAGCGCGCGCAATGGCGAGTAAAATGCACTATTAAACTTCTATGCTAGGGCAATCAGAGACCCGATTAGATCATTTTATATTTAGGTTAATATAAGAATTCAGTGAAATTCTATCACATTTGTTCAATTTACGTCGCTCCTATTTCAGATAGCGTATTGGGCAAAGCGGCATCTCAAAGCGTATGAAATGGCGAATAAAATGCACTATTAAAGTTCTAGGCTAGGGCGAACAGAGATCCGATTAGATCATTTTAAATTATGGTTAATAAAAGAATTCAGCGAAATTCTATCACATTTGTTCAATTTTCGTCGCTCATATTTCAGATAGCGTATTGGGCTAAGCGGCATCTCAAAGCGCACGAAATGGCGAGCAAAATGCACTATTAAACTTCTAGAGTAGGGCAATCAGTGACCCGATTAGATCATTTTATATTATAGTTAATTTGAGAATTCAGCGAAATTCTATCACATTCGTTCAATTTACGTCGCTCCTATTTCAGATAGCGTATTGGGCTAAGCGGCGTCTCAAAGCGCATGAAATGACGAGTGAAATGCACTATTAAACTTCTAGGGTAGGGCGAACAGAGACCCGATTAGATCATTTTACATTAAGGTTAATATAAGTATTCAGCGAGATGCTATCACATTTGTTCAATTTACGTCGCTTCTATTTCTGACAGCGTACTGGGCTAGGCGGCATCTTAAAGCGCGTGGAATGGCGAGTAAAATGCACTATTAACCTTCTATGATAGGGCAATCAGAGACCAGATTAGATCATTTTATACTTTGGTTAATATAAGAATTCAGCGAAATTCTATCACATTTGTTCAATTTACGTCGCGCTCCTATTTCAGATAGAGTATTGGGCTAGGCGGCATCTCAAAGCGCATGAAATGACGAGTGAAATGCACTATTAAACTTCTAGGGTAGGGCGAACAGAGACCCGATTAGATCATTTTACATTAAGGTTAATATAAGTATTCAGAGAGATTCTATCACATCTGTTGAATTTACGTCGCTCCTATTTCAGACAGCATACAGGGCTAGGCGGCATCTTAAAGCGTGTGGAATGGCGAGTAAGATGCACTATTAACCTTCTATGATAGGGCAATCAGAGACCAGACTAGATCATTTTATACTTTGGTTAATATAAGAATTCAGCGAAATTCTATCACATTTGTTCAATTTACGTCGCTCATATTTCAGATAGCGTATTGGGCTAAGCGGCACCTCAAAGCGCATGAAATGGCGAGTAAAATGCACTATTAAACTTCTAGGGTAGGGCAATCAGTGACCCGATTAGATCATTTTATATTATAGATAATTTAAGAATTCAGCGAAATTCTATCACATTTGTTCAATTTACGTCGCTCCTATTTCAGATAGCGTATTGGGCTAAGCGGCATCTCAAGGCGCATGAAATGGCGAGTGAAATGCACTATTAAACTTCTAGGGTAGGGCAAACAGTTACCCGATTAGATCATTTTATATTATGGTTAATATAAGAATTCAGCGAAATTCTATCACATTTGTTCAATTTACGGCGCTCCTATTCCAGATAGCGAACTGTGCTAGACGGCATCTTAAGGCGCGTGGAATGGCGAGTAAAATGCACTATGAAACTTCTATGGTAGGGAAACCAGAGACCCGATTAGATCATTTTATATTAAGGTTACTTTAAGAATTCAGCGAAATTCTATCACATTTGTTCAATTTACGTCGCTCCTATTTCAGATAGCGTATTGGGCTAGGCGGCATCTCAAAGCGCATAGAATGACGAGTGAAATGCACTATTATACTTCTAGGGTAGGGCGAACAGAGACCCGATTATATCATTTTACATTATGGTTAATGTAAGAATTCAGCGAAATTCTATCACATTTGTTCAATTTACGTCGCTCCTATTTCAGATAGCTTATTGGGCTTAGCGGCATCTCAAAGCGCATGAAGTGTCGAGTGAAATGCCCTATTATACTTCTTGGGTAGGGCAAACAGAGACCCGATTAGATCATTTTATATTATGGTTAATTCAAGAATTCAGCAAAATTCTATCACATTTGTTCAACTTACGTCGCTCCTATTTCAGATAGCGTACTGTGCTAGGCGGCATCTTAAAGCTCGTGGAATGGTGAGTAAAATGCACTACTAAACTTCTATGATAGGGCAATCAGAGACCAGATTATATCATTTTATATTTTGTTTAATATAAGATTTCAGGGATATTGTATCACATTTGTTCAATTTACGTCGCTCCTATTTCAGGTAGCTTATTGGGCTAAGCGGCATCTCAAAGCGCATGAAATGGCGAGTAAAATGCACTATTAATCTTCTAGGGTAAGGCAAACAGGGACCCGATTAGATCATTTTATAATACGGTTAATATAAGAATTCAGCGTAATTCTATCACATTTGTTCGATTTACGTCGCTCCTATTTCAGATAGCGTACTGGGCTAGGCGGCATCTCAAAGCGCATGAAATGGCGAGCAATGTGCACTATTAAACTTCAAGGGTAGGGCGAACAAAGACCCGATTAGATCATTTTACATTAAGGTTAATATATTAATTCAGCGTAATTCTATCACATTTGTTCAACTTACGTCGCTCCTATTTCAGATAGCGTACTGGGCTAGGCGGCATCTCAAAGCGCATGAAATGACGAGTGAAATGCACTATTAAACTTGTATGATAGGGCAGACAGAGACCCGATTAGATCATTTTATATTATGGTTAATTTAAGAATTCATCGAAATTCTATCACATTTGTTCAATTTACGTCGCTCCTATTGCAGATAGCGTATTGGGCTAAGCGGGATCTTAAAGCGCGTGGAAGGGCGAGTAAAATGCACTACTAAACTTCTATGATAGGGCAATCAGAGTCCCGATTAGATCATTTCATATTTTGGTTAATATAAGAATTCAGCGAAATTCTTTCACATTTGCTCAATTTACGTTGCTCCTATTTCAGATAGCGTATTGGGCTAAGCGGCATCTCAAAGCGCATGAAATGACGAGTGAAAGGCACTATTAAACATCTAGGGTAGGGCGAACAGAGAACCGATTAGATCATTTTACATTAAGGTTAATATAAGAATTCAGGGTAATTCTATCACGTTTGTTCAATGTACGTCGCTCCTATTTCAGGTAGTATACTGGGCTAGGCGTCACCTTAAAGTACGTGGAAGGGCGAATAAAATGCATTACCAAACTTCTAGGGTAGGGCAAACAGAGACCCGATTAGATCATTTCATATTATGGTTTATTTATGAATTCAGCGTAATTCTATCACATTTGTTCAACTTACGTCGCTCCTATTTCAGATAGCGTACTGGGCTAGGCGGCATCTCAAAGCGCATGAAATGGCGAGTAAAATGCACTATTAAACTTCTAGGGTAGGGCAAACAGAGACCCGATTAAATCATTTTATATTATGGTTAATTTAAGAATTCAGCCAAATTCTATCACATTTATTCAATTTACGTCGCTCCTATTTCAGATAGCGTATTGGGCTAAGCGGCATCTCAATGCGCATGAAATGGCGAGTAAAATGCACTATTAAACTTCTAGGATAATGCAAACAGAGACCCGATCAGATCATTTTATATTTTGGTTAATTTAAGAATTCAGCGTAATTCTATCACATTTGTTCAATTTACGTCGCTCCTATTTCAGATAGCTTATTGGGCAAAGCGGCATCTCAAGGCGCAAGAAATCGCGAGTAAAATGCACTATTAAACTTCTAGGGTAGGGCAAACAGAGACCCGATTAGATCATTTTATATTATGGTTAATATAAGTATTCAGGGAAATTCTATCACATTTGTTCAATTTACGTCGCTTCTATTGCAGATATCGTATTGGGCTAAGCGCCATCTCAAAGCGCATGAAATGGCGAGTAAAATGCACTATTAAACTTCTAGGGTAGGGCAAACAGAGACCGGATAAAATCATTTTATATTATGGTTAATTTAAGAATTCAGCGAAACTCTATCATATTTGTTCAATTTACGTCGCTCCTATTTCAGATAGCGTATTGGGCTAAGCGGCATCTCAATGCGCATGAAATGGCGAGTAAAATGCACTATTAAACTTCTAGGATAAGGCAAACAGAGACCCGATTAGATCATTTTATATTACGGTTAATATAAGAATTCAGCGTAATTCTATCACATTTGTTCAACTTACGTCGCTCCTATTTCAGATAGCGTACTGGGCTAGGCGGCATCTTAAAGCGCATTAAATGGCGAGTAAAATGCACTAGTAATCTTCTAGGGTAGGGCGAACAGAGATCCGATTAGACCATTTTATATTACGGTTAATATAAGAATTCAGCGTAATTCCATCACATTTGTTCAATTTACGTCGCTCCAATTTCAGGTAGCGTACTGGGCTAGGCGGCATCTTAAAGCGTGTGGAAAGGCGAGCTAAATGCACTATTAAACTTCTATGATAGGGCAATCAGAGACCGGATTAGATCATTTTATATTTTGGTCAATATAAGTATTCAGGGAAATTCTATCACATTTGTTCAATTTACGTCGCTCCTATTTCAGATAGCGTATTGGGCTAAGCAGCATCTCAAAGCCCATGAAATGGCGAGTAAAATGCACTGTTAAACTTCTAGGGTAGGGCAAACAGAGACCCGATTGGATCATTTTATATCATATACGGTTAATATAAGAGTTCAGCGTAAGTCTATCACATTTGTTCAATTTACGTCGCTCCTATTTCAGATAGCTTATTGGGCTAAGCGGCATCTCAAAGCGCATGAAATGACGAGTAAAATGCACTATTAAACTTCTAGGGTAGGGCAAACAGAGACCCGATTAGATCATTTTATGTTATGGTTAATTTAAGAATTCAGCGAAATTCTATCACATTTGTTCAATTTACGTCGCTCCAATTTCAGATAGCGTACTGGGCTAGGCGGCATCTTAAAGCGCGTGGAATGGCGAGCTAAAGGCACTATTAAACTTCTATGATAGGGCAATCAGAGACCCGACTAGATCATTTTATATTTTGGTTAATATAAGAATTCAGCGAAATTCTATCACATTTGTTCAATTTACATCGCTCCTATTTCAGATAGCTTATTGGGCTAACCGGATCTCAAAGCGCATGAAATGACGAGTGCAATGCACTATTAAACTTCTAGTGTAGGGCAAACAGAGACCCGATTAGATCATTTTATGTTATGGTTAATATAAGTATTCAGGGAAATTCTATCACATTTGTTCAATTTACGTCGCTCCTATTTGAGATAGCGTATTGGGCTAAGCGCCATCTCAAAGAGCATGAAATGGCGAGTAAAATGCACTGTTAAACTTCTAGGGTAGGGCAAACAGAGACCTGATTAGATCATTTCATATTATGGTTTATTTAAGAATTCAGAAAAATTCTATCACATTTGTTCAATTTACGTCGCTGATATTTCAGATAGCGTATTGGGCTAAGCGGCATCTCAAAGCGCATGAAATGACGAGTGAAATGCACTATTAATCTTCAAGGGTAGGGCGAACAGAGACCCGATTAGAACATTTTACATTAAGGTTAATATAAGAATTCAGCGAAATTCTCTCACATTTGTTCAAGTTACATCGCTCCTATTTCAGATAGCGTACTGGGCTATGCGGCATCTTCAAGCGCGTGGAATGGCGAGTAAAATGCACTACTAATCTTCTATGATAGGGCAATCAGAGACCCGACTAGATCATTTTATATTTTGGTTAATATAAGAATTCAGCGAAATTCTATCACATTTGTTCAATTTACGTCGCTCCTATTTCAGATAGCTTATTGGGCTAACCGGCATCTCAAAGCGCATGAAATGACGAGTGCAATGCACTATTAAACTTCTAGGGTAGGGCAAACAGAGACCCGATTAGATCACTTTATATTATGGTTAATTTAAGAATTCTGCCAAATTCTATCACATTTGTTCAATTTACGTCGCTCCTATTGCAGATATCGTATTGGGCTCAGCGGCATCTCAAAGCGCATGAAATGGCGAGTAAAATGCACTGCTAAACTTCTAGGGTAGGGCGAACAAAGGCCCGATTAGATCATTTTACATTAAGGTTAATATAAGAATTCAGGGAAATTCTATCACATTTGTTCAATTTACGTCGCTCCTATTTCAGATAGCGTATTGGGCTAAGCGCCATCTCAAAGCGCATGAAATTGCGAGTGAAATGCACTATTAAACTTCTAGGGTAGGGCGAACAGAGACCCGATTAGATCATTTTACATTAAGGTTAATATAAGTATTCAGGGAAATTCTATCACATTTGTTCAATTTACGTCGCTCCTATTTCAGATAGCGTATTGGGCTAAGCGGCATCTCAAAGCGGACGAAATGGCGAGTAAAATGCACTATTAATCTTCTAGGGTAAGGCAACCAGAGACCCGATTAGATCATTTTATATCATATACGGTTAATATAAGAATTCAGCGTAAGTCTATCACATTTGTTCAATTTACGTCGCTCCTATTTCAGATAGCTTATTGGGCTAAGCGGCATCTCAAAGCGCATGAAATGACGAGTGAAATGCACTATTGAACTTCTGGGGTAGGGCAAACAGAGACCCGATTAGATCATTTTATATTATGGTTAATTTAAGAATTCAGCCAAATTCTGTCACATTTGTTCAATTTACGTCGCTCCTATTGCAGATATCGTATTGGGCTCAGCGGCATCTCAAAGCGCATGAAATGGCGAGTAAAATGCTCTGCTAAACTTCTAGGGTAGGGCGAACAAAGGCCCGATTAGATCATTTTACATTAAGGTTAATATAAGAATTCAGGGAAATTCTATCACATTTGTTCAATTTACGTCGCTCCTATTTCAGATAGCGTATTGGGCTAAGCGGCATCTCAAAGCGCATGAAATGACGAGTGAAATGCACTATTAATCTTCAAGGGTAGGGCGAACAGAGACCCGATTAGAACATTTTACATTAAGGTTAATATAAGAATTCAGCGAAATTCTCTCACATTTGTTCAATTTACGTCGCTCCTATTTCAGATAGCTTATTGGGCAAAGCGGCATCTCAAGGCGCAAGAAATCGCGAGTAAAATGCACTATTAAACTTCTAGGGTAGGGCAAACAGAGACCCGATTAGATCATTTTATGTTATGGTTAATTTAAGAATTCAGCGAAATTCTATCACATTTGTTCAATTTACGTCGCTCCAATTTCAGATAGCGTTCTGGGCTAGGCGGCATCTTAAAGCGCGTGGAATGGCGAGCTAAAGGCACTATTAAACTTCTATAATAGGGCAATCAGAGACCCGACCAGATCATTTTATATTTTGGTTAATATAAGAATTCAGCGAAATTCTATCACATTTGTTCAATTTACGTCGCTCCTATTTCAGATAGCTTCTTGGGCTAAGCGGCATCTCAAAGCGCATGAAATGACGAGTGAAATGCACTAATAAACTTCTAGGGTACGGCGAACAAAGATCCGATTAGATCATTTTACATTAAGGTTAATATAAGAATTCAGCGAAACTCTATCATTTTTATTCAATTTACGTCGCTCCTATTTCAGATAGCGTATTGGGCTAACTGGCATCTCAATGCGCATGAAATGGCCAGTAAAATGTACTATTAAACTTCTATGATAGGGCTATCAGAGACCCGATTAGATCATTTTATATTTTGGTCAATATAAGAATCCAGCGAAATTCTATCACATTCGTTCAACTTACGTCGCTCCAATTTCAGATAGCGTACTGGTCTAGGCGGCATCTCAAAGCGCATGAAATGGCGAGTAAAATGCACTATTAAACTTCTAGGGTAGGGCAAACAGAGACCCGATTAGATCATTTTATATTATGGTTAATTTAAGAATTCAGCCAAATTCTATCACATTTGTTCAATTTACGTCGCTCCTATTTCAGATAGCGCACTGGGCTAGGCGTAATTTTAAAGCGCGTGGATTGGCGAGTAAAATGCACTATTAAACTTCTATGATAGGGCAATCAGAGACCCGATTAGATCATTTTATATTATGGTTAATTTAAGATGTCAGCAAAATTCTGTCACATTTGTTCTATTTACGTCGCTCCTATTTCAGATAGCTTATTGGGCTAAGCGGCATCTCAAGGCGCATGAAATGACGAGTGAAATGCACTATTAAACTTCTAGGGTACGGCGAACGAAGATCCGGTTAGATCATTTTACATTAAGGTTAATATAAGAATTCAGCGAAATTCTATCACATTTGTTCAATTTACGTCGCTCATATTTCAGATAGCATATTGGGCTAAGCGGCATCTGAAAGCGCACGAAATGGCGAGTAAAATGCCCTATTAAACTTCTGGGGTAGGGCAAACAGAGACCAGATAAAATCATTTTATATTATGGTTAATTTAAGAATTCAGCGAAACTCTATCATATTTGTTCAATTTACGTCGCTCCTATTTCAGATAGCGTATTGGGCTAAGCGGCATCTCAATGCGCATGAAATGGCGAGTAAAATACACTATTAAACTTCTAGGATAAGGCAAACAGAGACCCGATTAGATCATTTTATATTATGGTTAATTTAAGAATTCAGCCAAATTCTATCACATTTGCTCAATTTACGTCGCTCCTATTTCAGATAGCGTACTGGGCTAGGCGGAATCTTAAAGCGCATGAAATGGCGAGTAAAATGCACTATTAAACTTCTAGGGTAAGGCAAACAGAGACCCGATTAGATCATTTTATATTATGGTTAATTTAAGAATCCAGCCAAATTCTATCACATTTGTTCAATTTACGTCGCTACTATTTCAGATAGCGTATTGGGCTAAGCGCCATCTCAAGTCGCATGAAATGGCGAGTAAAATGCACTATTAAACTTCTAGGGTAGGGCAAACAGAGACCCGATTAGATCATTTTATATTATGGTTAATTTAAGAATTCAGCGAAACTCTATCATATTTATTCAATTTACGTCGCTCCTATTTCAGATAGCGTATTGGGCTAAGCGGCATCTCAATGCGCATGAAATGGCCAGTAAAATGCACTATTAAACTTCTACGATAGGGCTATCAGAGACCCGATTAGATCATTTTATATTTTGGTCAATATAAGAATCCAGCGAAATTCTATCACATTCGTTCAACTTACGTCGCTCCAATTTCAGATAGCGTACTGGTCTAGGCGGCATCTCAAAGCGCATGAAATGGCGAGTAAAATGCACTATTAAACTTCTAGGGTAGGGCAAACAGAGACCCGATTAGATCATTTTATATTATGGTTAATTTAAGAATTCAGCCAAATTCTATCACATTTGTTCAATTTACGTCGCTCCTATTTCAGATAGCATACTGGGCTAGGCGTAATTTTAAAGCGCGTGGATTGGCGAGTAAAATGCACTATTAAACTTCTATGATAGGGCAATCAGAGACCCGATTAGATCATTTTATATTATGGTTAATTTAAGATGTCAGCAAAATTCTGTCACATTTGTTCTATTTACGTCGCTCCTATTTCAGATAGCTTATTGGGCTAAGCGGCATCTCAAGGCGCATGAAATGACGAGTGAAATGCACTATTAAACTTCTAGGGTACGGCGAACGAAGATCCGATTAGATCATTTTACATTAAGGTTAATATAAGAATTCAGCGAAATTCTATCACATTTGTTCAATTTACGTCGCTCATATTTCAGATAGCATATTGGGCTAAGCGGCATCTGAAAGCGCACGAAATGGCGAGTAAAATGCCCTATTAAACTTCTAGGGTAGGGCAAACAGAGACCAGATAAAATCATTTTATATTATTGTTAATTTAAGAATTCAGCGAAACTCTATCATATTTGTTCAATTTACGTCGCTTCTATTTCAGATAGCGTATTGGGCTAAGCGGCATCTCAATGCGCATGAAATGGCGAGTAAAATACACTATTAAACTTCTAGGATAAGGCAAACAGAGACCCGATTAGATCATTTTATATTATGGTTAATTTAAGAATTCAGCCAAATCCTATCACATTTGTTCAATTTACGTCGCTCCTATTTCAGATAGCGTACTGGGCTAGGCGGAATCTTAAAGCGCGTGGATTGGCGAGTAAAATGCACTATTAAACTTCTACGATAGGGCAATCAGAGACCCGATTAGATCATTTTATATTTTGGTTAATATAAGAATTCAGCGAAATTCTATCACAATTGTTCTACTTACGTCGCTCCTATTTCAGATAGCGTATTGGGCTAAGCGGCATCTCAAAGCGCATGAAATGGCGAGTGAAATGCACTATTAAACTTCTAGGGTAGGGCAAACAGAGACCCGATTAGATCATTTTATATTATGGTTAATTTAAGATGTCAGCAAAATTCTGTAACATTTGTTCTATTTACGTCGCTCCAATTTCAGATAGCGTACTGGGTTAGGCGGCATCTTAAAGCGCGTGGAATGGCTATCAAAATGCACTATTAAACTTCTATGATAGAGCAATCAGAGACCCGACTAGATCATTTTATATTTTGGTTAATATAAGAATTCAGCGAAATTCTATCACAATTGTTCAATTTACGTCGCTCCTATTTCAGATAGCGTATTGGGCTAAGCGGCATCTCAAAGCGCACGAAATTACGAGTGAAAGGCACTATTAAACTTCTAGGGTAGGGCGAACAGAGAACCGATTAGATGATTTTATATTACGGTTAATATAAGAATTCAGCGTAATTCTATCACATTTGTTCAACTTACGTCGCTCCTACTTCAGATAGCGTACTGGGCTCGGCGGCATCTTAAAGCGCAAGAAATGGCGAGTAAAATGCACTATTAAACTTCTAGGGTAGGGCAAACAGAGACCCGATAAGATGATTTTATATTATGGTTAATTTAAGAATTCAGTCAAATTCTATCACGTTTGTTCAATTTACGTCGCTCCTATTTCAGATAGCGTATTGGGCTAAGCGCCACCTCAAAGCGCATGAAATGGCGAGTAAAATGCACTATTAAACTTCTAGGGTAGGGCAAACAGAGACACGATTAGATCATTTTATATTATGGTTAATTTAAGAATTCAGCCAAATTCTATCACATTTGTTCAATTTACGTCGCTCCTATTTCAGATAGCGTACTGGGCTAGGCGGAATCGTGAAGCGCGTGGATTGGCGAGTAAAATGCACTATTAAACTTCTTTGATAGGGCAATCAGAGACCCGATTAGATCATTTTATATTTTGGTTAATATAAGAATTCAGCGAAACTCTATCACATTTGTTCAATTTACGTCGCTCATATTTCAGATAGCATATTGGGCTAAGCGGCATCTGAAAGCGCACGAAATGGCGAGTAAAATGCCCTATTAAACTTCTAGGGTAGGGCAAACAGAGACCGGATAAGATCATTTTATATTATGGTTAATTTAAGAATTCAGCGAAACTCTATCATATTTGTTCAATTTACGTCGCTCCTATTTCAGATAGCGTATTGGGCTAAGCGGCATCTCAATGCGCATGATATGGCGAGTAAAATGCACTATTAAACTTCTAGGATAAGGCAAACAGAGACCCGATTAGATCATTTTATATTACGGTTAATATAAGAATTCAGCGTAATTCTATCACATTTGTTCAACTTACGTCGCTCCTATTTCAGATAGCGTACTGGGCTAGGCGGCATCTTAAAGCGCGTGGAATGGCGGGTAAAATGCACTATTAAACTTCTATGATAGGGCTATCAGAGACCCGATTAGATCATTTTATATTTTGGTTAATATAAGAATTCAGCGAAATTCTATCACATTTGTTCAACTTACGTCGCTCCTATTTCAGATAGCGTATTGGGCTAAGCGGCATCTCAAAGCGCATGAAATGACGAGTGAAATGCACTATTAATCTTCAAGGGTAGGGCGAACAGAGACCCGATTAGATCATTTTATATTACGGTTAATATAAGAATTCAGCGTAATTCTATCACATTTGTTCAATTTACGTCGCTCCTATTTCAGATAGCTTATTCGGCAAAGCGGCATCTCAAAGCGCAAGAAATGGCGAGTAAAATGCACTATTAAACTTCTAGGGTAGGGCAAACAGAGACCCGATTAGATCATTTTATATTATGGTTAATTTAAGAATTCAGCGAAATTCTATCACATTTGTTCAACTTACGTCGCTCCTATTTCAGATAGCGTATTGGGCTAAGCGGCATCTCAAAGCGCATGAAATGGCGAGTGAAATGCACTATTAAACTTCTAGGGTACGGCGAACAAAGATCCGATTAGATCATTTTACATTAAGGTTAATATAAGAATTCAGCGAAACTCTATCATATTTATTCAATTTACGTCGCTCCTATTTCAGATAGCGTATTGGGCTAAGCGGCATCACAATGCGCATGAAATGGCGAGTAAAATGCACTATTAAAGTTCTAGGGTAAGGCAAACAGAGACCCGATTAGATCATTTTATATTATGGTTAATTTAAGAATTCAGCCAAATTCTATCACATTTGTTCAATTTACGTCGCTACTATTTCAGATAGCGTATTGGGCTAAGCGCCATCTCAAAGCGCATGAAATGGCGAGTAAAATGCCCTATTAAACTTCTAGGGTAGGGCAAACAGAGACCGGATAACATCATTTTATATTACGGTTAATATAAGAATTCAGCGTAATTCTATCACATTTGTTCAACTTACGTCGCTCCTATTTCAGATAGCGTACTGGGCTAGGCGGCATCTCAAAGCGCATGAAATGGCGAGTAAAATGCACTATTAAACTTCTAGGGTAGGGCAAACAGAGACCCGATTAGATCATTTTATATTATGGTTAATTTAAGAATTCAGCGAAATTCTATCACATTTGTTCAACTTACGTCGCTCCTATTTCAGATAGCGTATTGGGCTAAGCGGCATCTCAAAGCGCATGAAATGGCGAGTGAAATGCACTATTAATCTTCAAGGGTAGGGCGAACAGAGACCCGATTAGAACATTTTACATTAAGGTTAATATAAGAATTCAGCGAAATTCTATCACAATTGTTCTATTTACGTCGCTCCTATTTCAGATAGCGTATTGGGCTAAGCGGCATCTCAAAGCGCATGAAATGGCGAGTGGAATGCACTATTAAACTTCCAGGGTAGGGCGAACAGAGACCCGATTAGATCATTTTACATTAAGGTTAATATAAGTATTCAGAGAAATTCTATAACATTTGTTCAATTTACGTCGCTCCTATTTCAGATAGCGTATTGGGCTAAGCGGCATCTCAAAGCGCATGAAATGGCGAGTAAAATGCACTGTTAAACTTCTAGGGTAGGGCAAACAGAGACCCGATTAGATCATTTTATATTATGGTTAATTTATGAATTCAGCCAAATTCTATCACATTTGTTCAATTTACATCGCTCCTATTTCAGATATCGTATTGGGCTAAGCGGCAACTCAAAGCGCATGAAATGACGAGTGAAATGCAGTATTAAACTTCTAGGATAGGGCGAACAGAGAACCGATTAGATCATTTTACATTAAGGTTAATATAAGAATTCTGGGTAATTCTATCACGTTTGTTCAATATACGACGCTCCTATTTCAGATAGCGTATTGGGCTAAGCGGCATATCAAAGCGCATGAAATGGCGAGTAAAATGCACTGTTAAACTTCTAGGGTAGGGCAAACAGAGACCCCGTTAGATCATTTTATATTATGGTTAATTTAAGAATTCAGCCAAATTCTATCACATTTGTTCAATTTACGTCGCTACTATTTCAGATAGCGTATTGGGCTAAGCGCCATCTCAAAGCGCATGAAATGGCGAGTAAAATGCCCTATTAAACTTCTAGGGTAGGGCAAACAGAGACCGGATAACATCATTTTATATTATGGTTAATTTAAGAATTCAGCAAAACTCTATCATATTTGTTCAATTTACGTCGCTCCTATTTCAGATAGCGTATTGGGCTAAGCGGCATCTCAATGCGCACGATATGGCGAGTAAAATGCACTATTAAACTTCTAGGATAAGGCAAACAGAGACCCGATTAGATCATTTTATATTACGGTTAATATAAGAATTCAGCGTAATTCTATCACATTTGTTCAACTTACGTCGCTCCTATTTCAGATAGCGTACTGGGCTAGGCGGCATCTTAAAGCGCGTGGAATGGCGGGTAAAATGCACTATTAAACTTCTATGATAGGGCTATCAGAGACCCGATTAGATCATTTTATATTTTGGTTAATATAAGAATTCAGTGAAATTCTATCACATTTGTTCAACTTACGTCGCTCCTATTTCAGATAGCGTATTGGGCTAAGCGGCATCTCAAAGCGCATGAAATGACGAGTGAAATGCACTATTAATCTTCAAGTTTAGGGCGAACAGACACCCGATTAGATCATTTTATATTACGGTTAATATAAGAATTCAGCGTAATTCTATCACATTTGTTCAATTTACGTCGCTGATATTTCAGATAGCGTATTGGGCTAAGCGGCATTTCAAAGCGCAAAAAATGGCGAGTAAAATGCACTATTAAACTTCTAGGGTAAGGCGAACAGAGACCCGATTAGATCATTTTACATTAAGGTTAATATAAGTACTCAGGGAAATTCTATCACATTTGTTCAATTTACGTCGCTCCTATTCCACATAGCGTATTGGGGTAAGCGGCATCTCAAAGCGTATGAAATGGCGAGTAAAATGCACTGTTAAACTTCTAGGGTAGGGCAAACAGAGACCCGATTACATCATTTTATATTATGGTTAATTTAAGAATTCAGCCAAATTCTATCACATTTGTTCAATTTACGTCGCTCCTATTGCAGATAGCGTATTGGGCTAAGCGGCATCTCAAAGCGCATGAAATGACGAGTGAAATGCACTAGTAATCTTCTAGGGTAGGGCGAACAGAGACCCGATTAGATCATTTTATATTACGGTTAATATAAGAATTCAGCGTAATTCTATCACATTTGTTCAATTTACGTTCCTCCTATTTCAGATAGCGTATTGGGCTAAGCGGCATCTCAAAGCGCATGAAGTGGCGAGTAAAATGCACTATTACACTTCTAGGGTAGGGCAAACAGAGACCCGATTAGATCATTTTATGTTATGGTTAATTTAAGAATTCAGCGAAATTCTATCACATTCGTTCAATTTACGTTGCTCCAATTTCAGATAGCGTACTGGGCTAGGCGGCATCTTAAAGCGTGTGGAAAGGCGAGCTAAATGCTCTATTAAACTTCTATGATAGGGCAATCAGAGACCCGACTAGATCATTTTATATTTTGGTTAATATAAGAATTCAGCGAAATTCTATCACATTTGTTCAATTTACGTCGCTCCTATTTCAGATAGCTTATTGGGCTAAGCGGCATCACAAAGCGCATGAAATGACGAGTGAAATGCACTATTAAACTTCTAGGGTACGGCGAACAAAGATCCGATTAGATCATTTTACATTAAGGTTAATATAAGAATTCAGCGAAACTCTATCACATTTGTTCAATTTACGTCGCTCATATTTCAGATAGCATATTGGGCTAAGCGGCATCTGAAAGCGCACGAAATGGCGAGTAAAATGCCCTATTAAACTTCTAGGGTAGGGCAAACAGAGACCGGATAAGATCATTTTATATTATGGTTAATTTAAGAATTCAGCGAAACTCTATCATATTTGTTCAATTTACGTCGCTCCTATTTCAGATAGCGTATTGGGCTAAGCGGCATCTCAATGCGCATGAAATGACGAGTAAAATGCACTATTAAAGTTCTAGGGTACGGCAAACAGAGACCCGATTAGATCATTTTATATTATGGGTAATTTAAGAATTGAGCGAAATTCTATCACATTCGTTCAATTTACGTCGCTCCTATTTCAGATAGCGTACTGGGCTAGGCGGCATCTTAAAGCGCGTGGAATGGCCAGTAGAATGCACTACTAAACTTCAATGATAGGGCAATCAGAGACCCGATTAGATCATTTTATATTTTGTTTAATATACGATTTCAGGGAAATTCTATCACATTTGTTCAATTTACGTCGCTCGTATTTCAGATAGCGTATTGGGCTAAGCGGCATCTCAAAGCGCATGAAATGGCGAGTAAAATGCACTATCAAACTTCTAGGATAAGGCAAACAGAGACCCGATTAGATCATTTTATATTACGGTTAATATAAGAATTCAGCGTAATTCTATCACATTTGTTCAACTTACGTCGCTCCTATTTCAGGTAGCGTACTGGGCTTGGCGGCATCTTAAAGGGCGCGGAATGGCGAG
Organism: Macropis europaea; assembly: GCA_916610135.2. NCBI lineage: Eukaryota > Metazoa > Arthropoda > Insecta > Hymenoptera > Melittidae > Macropis > Macropis europaea. The sequence goes on along the minus strand of CAKAJE020001287.1, from coordinate 33,541 downwards.
TAAAATGCACTATTAAACTTCTATGCTAGGGCAATCAGAGACCCGATTAGATCATTTTATATTTTGGTTAATATAAGAATTCAGTGAAATTCTATCACATTTGTTCAATTTACTTCGCTCCAATTTCAGATAGCGTATTGGGCAAAGCGGCATCTCAAAGCGTATGAAATGGCGAATAAAATGCACTATTAAAGTTCTAGGCTAGGGCGAACAGAGATCCGATTAGATCATTTTACATTATGGTTAATAAAAGAATTCAGCGAAATTCTATCACATTTGTTCAACTTATATCGCTCCTATTTCAGATAGCGTATTAGGCTAAGCGGCATCTCAAAGCGCATGAAATGACGAGTAAAATGCACTATTAAAGTTCTAGGGTTGGGCAAACAGAGACCCGATTAGATCATTTTATATTATGGTTAATTTAAGAATTTAGAGAAATTCTATCACATTTGTTCAACTTACGTCGCTCCTAATTTAGATAGCGTACTGGGCTAGGCGGCATCTTAAAGCGCGTGGAATAGCAAGTAAAATGCACTGCTAAACATCTATGATAGGGCAAGCAGAGACCCGATTAGATCATTTTATATTTTGTTTAATATAAGATTTCAGGGAAATTCTATCACATTTGTTTAATTTACGTCGCTCCTATTTCAGAGAGCGTATTGGGCGAAGCGGCATCTCACAGCGCATGAAATGGCGACTAAAATGCACTATTAAACTTCTAGGGTAGGGCAAGCAGAGACCCGATTAGATCATTTTATATTATGGTTAATTTATGAAATCAGCAAAATTCTATCACATTCGTTCAATTTAGGTCGCTCCTATTTCAGATAGCGTTCTGGGCTAGGCGGCATCTTAAAGCGCGTGGAATGGCGAGTAAAATGCACTGCTAAACTTCTATGATAGGGCAATCAGAGACCCGATTAGATCATTTTATATTTAGGTTAATATAAGAATTCAGTGAAATTCTATCACATTTGTTCAATTTACGTCGCTCCTATTTCAGATAGCGTATTGGGCAAAGCGGCATCTCAAAGCGTATGAAATGGCGAATAAAATGCACTATTAAACTTCTAGGATAAGGCAAACAGAGACCCGATTAGATCATTTTATATTTTGGTTAATTTAAGAATTCAGCGTAATTCTATCACATTTGTTCAACTTACGTCGCTCCTATTTCAGATAGCGTACTGGTCTAGGCGGCATCTCAGAGCGCATGAAATGGCGAGTAAAATGCACTGTTAAACTTCTAGGGTAGGGCAAACAGAGACCCGATTAGATCATTTTATATTTTGTTTAATATAAGATTTCAGGGAAATTCTATCACATTTGTTCAATTTACGTCGCTCCTATGTCAGATAGCGTGTTGGGCTAAGAGGCATCTCAAAGCGCATGAAATGGCGAGTAAGATGCAATACTAAACTTCTAGGATAAGGCAAACAGAGACCCGATTAGATCATTTTATATTTTGGTTCATATAAGGATTCAGCGAAATTCTATCACATTTGTTCAACTTACGTCGCTCCTATTTCAGATAGCGTATTGGGATAAGCGGCATCTCAAAGCGCATGAAATGGCGAGTAAAATGCACAATTAAACTACTAGGGTAGGACAAACAGAGACCCGATTAGATCATTTTATATTGTGGTTAATTTAAGCATTCAGCAAAATTCTATCACATTTGTTCAAATTACGTCGCTCCTATTTCAGATAGCGTATTGGGCTAAGCGGCATCTCAAAGCGCATGAAATGGCGAGTAAAATGCACTATCAAACTTCTAGGATAAGGCAAACAGAGACCCGATTAGATCATTTTATATTACGGTTAATATAAGAATTCAGCGTAATTCTATCACATTTGTTCAACTTACGTCGCTCCTATTTCAGGTAGCGTACTGGGCTTGGCGGCATCTTAAAGGGCGCGGAATGGCGAGTAAAATGCACTATTAAACTTCTATGCTAGGGCAATCAGAGACCCGATTAGATCATTTTATATTTTGGTTAATATAAGAATTCAGTGAAATTCTATCACATTTGTTCAATTTACTTCGCTCCAATTTCAGATAGCGTATTGGGCAAAGCGGCATCTCAAAGCGTATGAAATGGCGAATAAAATGCACTATTAAAGTTCTAGGCTAGGGCGAACAGAGATCCGATTAGATCATTTTACATTATGGTTAATAAAAGAATTCAGCGAAATTCTATCACATTTGTTCAACTTATATCGCTCCTATTTCAGATAGCGTATTAGGCTAAGCGGCATCTCAAAGCGCATGAAATGACGAGTAAAATGCACTATTAAAGTTCTAGGGTTGGGCAAACAGAGACCCGATTAGATCATTTTATATTATGGTTAATTTAAGAATTTAGAGAAATTCTATCACATTTGTTCAACTTACGTCGCTCCTAATTTAGATAGCGTACTGGGCTAGGCGGCATCTTAAAGCGCGTGGAATAGCAAGTAAAATGCACTGCTAAACATCTATGATAGGGCAAGCAGAGACCCGATTAGATCATTTTATATTTTGTTTAATATAAGATTTCAGGGAAATTCTATCACATTTGTTTAATTTACGTCGCTCCTATTTCAGAGAGCGTATTGGGCGAAGCGGCATCTCACAGCGCATGAAATGGCGACTAAAATGCACTATTAAACTTCTAGGGTAGGGCAAGCAGAGACCCGATTAGATCATTTTATATTATGGTTAATTTATGAAATCAGCAAAATTCTATCACATTCGTTCAATTTAGGTCGCTCCTATTTCAGATAGCGTTCTGGGCTAGGCGGCATCTTAAAGCGCGTGGAATGGCGAGTAAAATGCACTGCTAAACTTCTATGATAGGGCAATCAGAGACCCGATTAGATCATTTTATATTTAGGTTAATATAAGAATTCAGTGAAATTCTATCACATTTGTTCAATTTACGTCGCTCCTATTTCAGATAGCGTATTGGGCAAAGCGGCATCTCAAAGCGTATGAAATGGCGAATAAAATGCACTATTAAACTTCTAGGATAATGCAAACAGAGACCCGATTAGATCATTTTATATTTTGGTTAATTTAAGAATTCAGCGTAATTCTATCACATTTGTTCAACTTACGTCGCTCCTATTTCAGATAGCGTACTGGTCTAGGCGGCATCTCAGAGCGCATGAAATGGCGAGTAAAATGCACTGTTAAACTTCTAGGGTAGGGCAAACAGAGACCCGATTAGATCATTTTATATTATGGTTAATTTAAGAATTCAGCCAAATTCTATCACATTTGTTCAATTTACGTCGCTCCTATTTCAGATCGCGTACTGGGCTAGGCGGAATTTTAAAGCGCGTGGATTGGCGAGTAAAATGCACTATTAAACTTCTATGATAGGGCAATCAGAGACCCGATTAGATCATTTTATATTTTGGTTAATATATAAGAATTCAGCGAAATTCTATCACAATTGTTCTATTTACGTCGCTCCTATTTCAGATAGCGTATTGGGCTAACAGGCATCTCAAAGCGCATGAAATGACGAGTGAAAGGCGCTATTAAACTTCTAGGGGACAGGGCGAACAGAGAACCGATTAGATCATTTTATATTACGGTTAATATAAGAATTCAGCGTAATTCTATCACATTTGTTCAACTTACGTCGCTCGTACTTCAGATAGCGTACTGGGCTCGGCGGCATCTTAAAGCGCAAGAAATGGCGAGTAAAATGCACTATTAAACTTCTAGGGTAGGGCAAACAGAGACCCGATAAGATGATTTTATATTATGGTTAAGTTAAGAATTCAGCGAAACTGTCTCATATTTGTTCAATTTACGTCGCTCCTATTTCAGATAGCGTATTGGGCTAAGCGGCATCTCAAAGCGCATGAAATGGCGAGTAAAATGCACTATTAAACTTCTAGGGTAGGGCAAACAGAGACCCGATTAGATCATTTTATATTATGGTTAATTTAAGAATTCAGCCAAATTCTATCACATTTGTTCAATTTACGTCGCTCCTATTGCAGATAGCGTATTGTGCTAAGCGGCATCTCAAAGCGCATGAAATGGCGAGTAAAATGCACTATTAAACTTCTAGGGTAGGGCAAACAGAGACCCGATTAGATCATTTTATATTATGGTTAATTTAAGAATTCAGCCAAATTCTATCACATTTATTCAATTTACGTCGCTCCTATTTCAGATAGCGTATTGGGCTAAGCGGCATCTCAATGCGCATGAAATGGCGAGTAAAATGCACTATTAAACTTCTAGGATAATGCAAACAGAGACCCGATTAGATCATTTTATATTACGGTTAATATAAGAATTCAGCGTAATTCTATCACATTTGTTCAACTTACGTCGCTCCTATTTCAGATAGCGTACTGGTCTAGGCGGCATCTCAGAGCGCATGAAATGGCGAGTAAAATGCACTATTAAACTTCTAGGGTAGGGCAAACAGAGACCCGATTAGATCATTTTATATTATGGTTACTTTAAGAATTCAGCCAAATTCTATCACATTTGTTCAATTTACGTCGCTCCTATTTCAGATCGCGTACTGGGCTAGGCGGAATTTTAAAGCGCGTGGATTGGCGAGTAAAATGCACTATTAAACTTCTATGATAGGGCAATCAGAGACCCGATTAGATCATTTTATATTTTGGTTAATATAAGGATTCAGCGAAATTCTATCACAATTGTTCTATTTACGTCGCTCCTATTTCAGATAGCGTATTGGGCTAAGCGGCATCTCAAAGCGCATGAAATGACGAGTGAAAGGCGCTATTAAACTTCTAGGGTAGGGCGAACAGAGAACCGATTAGATCATTTTATATTACGGTTAATATAAGAATTCAGCGTAATTCTATCACATTTGTTCAACTTACGTCGCTCGTACTTCAGATAGCGTACTGGGCTCGGCGGCATCTTAAGGCGCAAGAAATGGAGAGTAAAATGCACTATTAAACTTCTAGGGTAGGGCAAACAGAGACCCGATAAGATGATTTTATATTATGGTTAAATTAAGAATTCAGCGAAACTGTCTCATATTTGTTCAATTTACGTCGCTCCTATTTCAGATAGCGTATTGGGCTAAGCGGCATCTCAATGCGCATGAAATGGCGAGTAAAATGCACTATCAAACTTCTAGGATAAGGCAAACAGAGACCCGATTAGATCATTTTATATTACGGTTAATATAAGAATTCAGCGTAATTCTATCACATTTGTTCAACTTACGTCGCTCCTATTTCAGGTAGCGTACTGGGCTTGGCGGCATCTTAAAGTGCGCGGAATGGCGAGTAAAATGCACTATTAAACTTCTAGGATAAGGCAAACAGAGACCCGATTAGATCATTTTATATTTTGGTTAATATAAGAATTCAGCGAAATTCTATCACATTTGTTCAATTTACGTCGCTCATATTTCTGATAGCGAACTGGGCTATGCGGCATCTTAAAGGGCGCGGAATGGCGAGTAAAATGCACTATTAAACTTCTATGCTAGGGCAATCAGAGACCCGATTAGATCATTTTATATTTTGGTTAATATAAGAATTCAGTGAAATTCTATCACATTTGTTCAATTTACTTCGCTCCAATTTCAGATAGCGTATTGGGCAAAGCGGCATCTCAAAGCGTATGAAATGGCGAATAAAATGCACTATTAAAGTTCTAGGCTAGGGCGAACAGAGATCCGATTAGATCATTTTACATTATGGTTAATAAAAGAATTCAGCGAAATTCTATCACATTTGTTCAACTTATATCGCTCCTATTTCAGATAGCGTATTAGGCTAAGCGGCATCTCAAAGCGCATGAAATGACGAGTAAAATGCACTATTAAAGTTCTAGGGTTGGGCAAACAGAGACCCGATTAGATCATTTTATATTATGGTTAATTTAAGAATTTAGAGAAATTCTATCACATTTGTTCAACTTACGTCGCTCCTAATTTAGATAGCGTACTGGGCTAGGCGGCATCTTAAAGCGCGTGGAATAGCAAGTAAAATGCACTGCTAAACATCTATGATAGGGCAAGCAGAGACCCGATTAGATCATTTTATATTTTGTTTAATATAAGATTTCAGGGAAATTCTATCACATTTGTTTAATTTACGTCGCTCCTATTTCAGAGAGCGTATTGTGCGAAGCGGCATCTCAAAGCGCATGAAATGGCGACTAAAATGCACTATTAAACTTCTAGGGTAGGGCAAGCAGAGACCCGATTAGATCATTTTATATTATGGTTAATTTATGAAATCAGCAAAATTCTATCACATTCGTTCAATTTAGGTCGCTCCTATTTCAGATAGCGTTCTGGGCTAGGCGGCATCTTAAAGCGCGTGGAATGGCGAGTAAAATGCACTGCTAAACTTCTATGATAGGGCAATCAGAGACCCGATTAGATCATTTTATATTTTGTTTAATATAAGATTTCAGGGGAATTCTATCACATTTGTTCAATTTACATCGCTCCTATTTCAGATAGCGTGTTGGGCTAAGCGGCATCTCAAAGCGCATGAAATGGCGAGTAAAATGCAATACTAAACTTCTAGGATAAGGCAAACAGAGACCCGATTAGATCATTTTATATTTTGGTTAATATAAGAATTCAGCGAAATTCTATCACATTTGTTCAACTTACGTCGCTCCTATTTCAGATAGCGTATTGGGATAAGCGGCATCTCAAAGCGCATGAAATGGCGAGTAAAATGCACAATTAAACTACTAGGGTAGGGCAAACAGAGACCCGATTAGATCATTTTATATTGTGGTTAATTTAAGCATTCAGCAAAATTCTATCACATTTGTTCAATTTACGTCGCTCCTATTTCAGATAGCGTATTGGGCTAAGCGGCATCTCAAAGCGCATGAAATGGCGAGTAAAATGCACTATCAAACTTCTAGGATAAGGCAAACAGAGACCCGATTAGATCATTTTATAGTACTGTTAATATAAGAATTCAGCGTAATTCTATCACATTTGTTCAACTTACGTCGCTACTATTTCAGGTAGCGTACTGGGCTAGGCGGCAGCTTAAAGCGCGTGGAATGGCGAGTAAAATGCACTATTAAACTTCTAGGATAAGGAAAACAGAGACCCGATTAGATCATTTTATATTACGGTTAATATAAGAATTCAGCGTAATTCTATCACATTTGTTCAACTTACGTCGCTCGTACTTCAGATAGCGTACTGGGCTCGGCGGCATCTTAAAGCGCAAGAAATGGAGAGTAAAATGCACTATTAAACTTCTAGGGTAGGGCAAACAGAGACCCGATAAGATGATTTTATATTATGGTTAAATTAAGAATTCAGCGAAACTGTCTCATATTTGTTCAATTTACGTCGCTCCTATTTCAGATAGCGTATTGGGCTAAGCGGCATCTCAATGCGCATGAAATGGCGAGTAAAATGCACTATCAAACTTCTAGGATAAGGCAAACAGAGACCCGATTAGATCATTTTATATTACGGTTAATATAAGAATTCAGCGTAATTCTATCACATTTGTTCAACTTACGTCGCTCCTATTTCAGGTAGCGTACTGGGCTTGGCGGCATCTTAAAGTGCGCGGAATGGCGGGTAAAATGCACTATTAAACTTCTAGGATAAGGCAAACAGAGACCCGATTAGATCATTTTATATTTTGGTTAATATAAGAACTCAGCGAAATTCTAGCACATTTGTTCAATTTACGTCGCTCATATTTCTGATAGCGAACTGGGCTATGCGGCATCTTAAAGGGCGCGGAATGGCGAGTAAAATGCACTATTAAACTTCTATGCTAGGGCAATCAGAGACCCGATTAGATCATTTTATATTTTGGTTAATATAAGAATTCAGTGAAATTCTATCACATTTGTTCAATTTACTTCGCTCCAATTTCAGATAGCGTATTGGGCAAAGCGGCATCTCAAAGCGTATGAAATGGCGAATAAAATGCACTATTAAAGTTCTAGGCTAGGGCGAACAGAGATCCGATTAGATCATTTTACATTATGGTTAATAAAAGAATTCAGCGAAATTCTATCACATTTGTTCAACTTATATAGCTCCTATTTCAGATAGCGTATTAGGCTAAGCGGCATCTCAAAGCGCATGAAATGACGAGTAAAATGCACTATTAAAGTTCTAGGGTTGGGCAAGCAGAGACCCGATTAGATCATTTTATATTATGGTTAATTTAAGAATTTAGAGAAATTCTATCACATTTGTTCAACTTACGTCGCTCCTAATTTAGATAGCGTACTGGGCTAGGCGGCATCTTAAAGCGCGTGGAATAGCAAGTAAAATGCACTGCTAAACATCTATGATAGGGCAAGCAGAGACCCGATTAGATCATTTTATATTTTGTTTAATATAAGATTTCAGGGAAATTCTATCACATTTGTTTAATTTACGTCGCTCCTATTTCAGAGAGCGTATTGGGCGAAGCGGCATCTCAAAGCGCATGAAATGGCGACTAAAATGCACTATTAAACTTCTAGGGTAGGGCAAGCAGAGACCCGATTAGATCATTTTATATTATGGTTAATTTATGAAATCAGCAAAATTCTATCACATTCGTTCAATTTAGGTCGCTCCTATTTCAGATAGCGTTCTGGGCTAGGCGGCATCTTAAAGCGCGTGGAATGGCGAGTAAAATGCACTGCTAAACTTCTATGATAGGGCAATCAGAGACCCGATTAGATCATTTTATATTTTGTTTAATATAAGATTTCAGGGGAATTCTATCACATTTGTTCAATTTACATCGCTCCTATTTCAGATAGCGTGTTGGGCTAAGCGGCATCTCAAAGCGCATGAAATGGCGAGTAAAATGCAATACTAAACTTCTAGGATAAGGCAAGACCCGATTAGATCATTTTATATTTTGGTTAATATAAGAATTCAGCGAAATTCTATCACATTTGTTCAACTTACGTCGCTCCTATTTCAGATAGCGTATTGGGATAAGCGGCATCTCAAAGCGCATGAAATGGCGAGTAAAATGCACAATTAAACTACTAGGGTAGGGCAAACAGAGACCCGATTAGATCATTTTATATTGTGGTTAATTTAAGCATTCAGCAAAATTCTATCACATTTGTTCAATTTACGTCGCTCCTATTTCAGATAGCGTATTGGGCTAAGCGGCATCTCAAAGCGCATGAAATGGCGAGTAAAATGCACTATCAAACTTCTAGGATAAGGCAAACAGAGACCCGATTAGATCATTTTGTATTACTGTTAATATAAGAATTCAGCGTAATTCTATCACATTTGTTCAACTTACGTCGCTACTATTTCAGGTAGCGTACTGGGCTAGGCGGCAGCTTAAAGCGCGTGGAATGGCGAGTAAAATGCACTATTAAACTTCTAGGATAAGGAAAACAGAGACCCGATTAGATCATTTTATATTACGGTTAATATAAGAATTCAGCGAAATTCTATCACATTTGTTCAATTTACGTCGCTCATATTTCAGATAGCGAACTGGGCAATGCGGCATCTTAAAGCGCGCGCAATGGCGAGTAAAATGCACTATTAAACTTCTAGAGTAGGGCAATCAGTGACCCGATTAGATCATTTTATATTATAGTTAATTTGAGAATTCAGCGAAATTCTATCACATTCGTTCAATTTACGTCGCTCCTATTTCAGATAGCGTATTGGGCTAAGCGGCGTCTCAAAGCGCATGAAATGACGAGTGAAATGCACTATTAAACTTCTAGGGTAGGGCGAACAGAGACCCGATTAGATCATTTTACATTAAGGTTAATATAAGTATTCAGCGAGATGCTATCACATTTGTTCAATTTACGTCGCTTCTATTTCTGACAGCGTACTGGGCTAGGCGGCATCTTAAAGCGCGTGGAATGGCGAGTAAAATGCACTATTAACCTTCTATGATAGGGCAATCAGAGACCAGATTAGATCATTTTATACTTTGGTTAATATAAGAATTCAGCGAAATTCTATCACATTTGTTCAATTTACGTCGCTCCTATTTCAGATAGCGTATTGGGCTAGGCGGCATCTCAAAGCGCATGAAATGACGAGTGAAATGCACTATTAAACTTCTAGGGTAGGGCGAACAGAGACCCGATTAGATCATTTTACATTAAGGTTAATATAAGTATTCAGAGAGATTCTATCACATCTGTTGAATTTACGTCGCTCCTATTTCAGACAGCATACAGGGCTAGGCGGCATCTTAAAGCGTGTGGAATGGCGAGTAAGATGCACTATTAACCTTCTATGATAGGGCAATCAGAGACCAGACTAGATCATTTTATACTTTGGTTAATATAAGAATTCAGCGAAATTCTATCACATTTGTTCAATTTACGTCGCTCATATTTCAGATAGCGTATTGGGCTAAGCGGCACCTCAAAGCGCATGAAATGGCGAGTAAAATGCACTATTAAACTTCTAGGGTAGGGCAATCAGTGACCCGATTAGATCATTTTATATTATAGATAATTTAAGAATTCAGCGAAATTCTATCACATTTGTTCAATTTACGTCGCTCCTATTTCAGATAGCGTATTGGGCTAAGCGGCATCTCAAGGCGCATGAAATGGCGAATAAAATACGCTATTAAACTTCTAGGCTGGGGCGAACAGAGACCCGATTAGATCATTTTACATTATGGTTCTTAAAAGAATTCAGCGTAATTCTATCACATTTGTTCAATTTACGTCGCTTCTATTTCAGACAGCGTACTGGGCTAGGCGGCATCTTAAAGCGCGTGGAATGGCGAGTAAAATGCACTATTAACCTTCTATGATAGGGCAATCAGAGACCAGATTAGATCATTTTATACTTTGGTTAATATAAGAATTCAGCGAAATTCTATCACACTTGTTCCATTTACGTCGCTCCTATTTCAGATAGCGTACTGGGCTAAGCGGCATCTCAAAGCGCATGAAATGACGAGTGAAATGCACTATTAAACTTCTAGGGTAGGGCAAACAGGGACCCGATTAGATCATTTTATATTATGGTTAATATAAGAATTCAGCGAAATTCTATCACATTTGTTCAATTTACGTCGCTCCTATTCCAGATAGCGAACTGTGCTAGACGGCATCTTAAGGCGCGTGGAATGGCGAGTAAAATGCACTATTATACTTCTAGGGTAGGGCAAACAGAGACCCGATTAGATCATTTTATATTATGGTTAATTCAAGAATTCAGCAAAATTCTATCACATTTGTTCAACTTACGTCGCTCCTATTTCAGATAGCGTACTGGGCTAGGAGGCATCTTAAAGCGCGTGGAATGGCGAGTAAAATGCACTACTAAACTTCTATGATAGGGCAATCAGAGTCCCGTTTAGATCATTTTATATTTTGTTTAATATAAGATTTCAGGGAAATTCTATCACATTTGTTCAATTTACGTCGCTCCTATTTCAGATAGCGTATTGGGCTAAGCGGCATCTCAAATCGCATGAAATGGCGAGTAAAATGCACTATTAAACTTCTAGGGTAAGGCAAACAGAGACCCGATTAGATCATTTTACATTATGGTTAATTTAAGAATTCAGCCAAATTCTATCACATTTGTTCAATTTACGTCGCTCCTATTTTAGATAGCGTATTGGACTAAGCGCCATCTCAAAGCGCATGAAATGGCGAGTAAAATGCACTATTAAACTTCTAGGGTAGGGCAAACAGAGACGCGATTAGATCATTTTATATTACGGTTAATATAAGAATTCAGCGTAATTCTATCACATTTGTTCAACTTACGTCGCTCCTATTTCAGATAGCGTACTGGGCTAGGCGGCATCTCAAAGCGCATGAAATGGCGAGTAAAATGCACTATTAAACTTCTAGGGTAGGGCAAACAGAGACCCGATTAGATCATTTTATATTATGGTTAATTTAAGAATTCAGCCAAATTCTATCACATTTATTCAATTTACGTCGCTCCTATTTCAGATAGCGTATTGGGCTAAGCGGCATCTCAATGCGCATGAAATGGCGAGTAAAATGCACTATTAAACTTCTAGGATAATGCAAACAGAGACCCGATTAGATCATTTTATATTACGGTTAATATAAGAATTCAGCGTAATTCTATCACATTTGTTCAACTTACGTCGCTCCTATTTCAGATAGCGTATTGGGCTAAGCGGCAACTCAAAGCGCATGAAATGACGAGTGAAATGCAGTATTAAACTTCTAAGGTAGGGAGAACAGAGACCCGATTAGATCATTTTATATTATGGTTAATTCAAGAATTCAGCCAAATTCTACCACATTTGTTCAATTTACGTCGCTCCTATTTCAGATAGCGTACTGGGCTAGGCGGAATCTTAAAGCGCATGGATTGGCGAGTAAAATGCACTATTAAACTTCTATGATAGGGCAATCAGAGACCCGATTAGATCATTTTATATTTTGGTTAATATAAGAATTCAGCGAAATTCTATCACAATTGTTCTATTTACGTCGCTCCTACTTCAGATAGCGTATTGGGCTAAGCGGCATCTCAAAGCATATGAAATGGCGAGTGAAATGCACTATTACACTTCTAGGGTAGGGCGAACAGACACCCGATTAGATCATTTTACATTAAGGTTAATATAAGTATACAGGTAAATTCTATCACATTTGTTCAATTTACGTCGCTCCTATTTCAGATAGCGTATTGGGCTAAGCGGCATCTCAAAGCGCATGAAATGGCGAGTAAAATGCACTGTTAAACTTCTAGGGTAGGGCAAACAGAGACCCGATTAGATCATTTTATACTATGGTTAATTTAAGAATTCAGCGAAATTCTATCACAATTGTTCTATTTACGTCGCTCGTATTTCAGATAGCTTATTGTGCTTAGCGGCATCTCAAAGCGCATGAAATGACGAGTGAAATGCACTATTAAACTTCTAGGGTAGGGCAAACACAGACCCGATTAGATCATTTTATATTTTGGTTAATATTAGAATTCAGCGAAATTCTATCACATTTGTTCAATTTACGTCGCTCATATTTCAGATAGCGTATTGCACTAAGCCGCATATCAATGCGCATGAAATGGCGAGTAAAATGCACTATTAAACTTCTAGGGTAGGGCCAACAGAGACCCGATTGAATCATTTTATATTATAGTTAATTTAAGAATTCAGCGAAATTCTATCACATTTGTTCAATTTACGTCGCTCCTATTTCAGATAGCGTATTGGGCTAACCGGCATCTCAAAGCGCATGAAATGGCGAGTAAAGTGCAATACTAAACTTCTAGGATAAGGCAAACAGAGACCCGATTAGATCATTTTATATTACGGTTAATATAAGAATTCAGCGTAATTCTATCACATTTGTTCAACTTACGTCGCTCCTATTTCAGGTAGCGTACTGGGCTAGGCGGCATCTTAAAGCGCGTGGAATGGCGAGGAAAATGCACTACTAAACTTCTATGATAGGGCAATCAGAGACCCGATTAGATCATTTTATATTTTGTTTAATATAAGATTTCAGGGAAATTCTATCGCATTTGTTCAATTTACGTCGCTCCTATTGCAGATAGCGTATTGGGCTAAGCGGCATCTCAAAGCGCATGAAATGGAGAATGAAATGCACTATTAAACTTCTAGGCTAGGGAGAACAGAGAACCGATTAGATCATTTTACATTATGGTTCATAAAAGAATTCAGCGCAATTCTATCACATTTTTTCAACTTACGTCGCTCCTATTTCAGATAGCGTATTGGGCTAAGCGGCATCTCAAAGCGCATGAAATGGCGAGTAAAATGCACTATCAAACTGCTAGGATAAGGCAAACAGAGACCCGATTAGATCATTTTATATTACGGTTAATATAAGAATTCAGCGTAATTCTATCACATTTGTTCAACTTACGTCGCTCCTATTTCAGGTAGCGTACTGGGCTAGGCGGCATCTTAAAGCGCGTGGAATGGCGAGTAAAATGCACTATTAAACTTCTAGGATAAGGCAAACAGAGACCTGATTAGATCATTTTATATTACGGTTAATATAAGAATTCGGCGTAATTCTATCACATTTGTTCAATTTACGTCGCTGCTATTCCAGATAGCTTATTGTGCTTAGCGGCATCTGAAAGCGCATGAAATGACGAGTGAAATGCACTATTAAACTTCTAGGATAAGGCAAAAGAAGACCCGATTAGATCATTTTATATTTTGGTTAATATAAGAATTCAGCGAAATTCTATCACATTTGTTCCATTTACGTCGCTCCTATTTCAGATAGCGTATTGGGCTAAGCGGCATCTCCAAGCGCATGAAATGGCGAGTAAAATGCAATACTAAACTTCTAGGATAAGGCAAACAGAGACCCGATTAGATCATCTTATATTACGGTTAATATAAGAATTCAGCGTAATTCTATCACATTTGTTCAACTTACGTCGCTCCTAATTCAGATAGCGTACTGGGCTAGGCGGCATCTTAAAGCGCGTGGAATGGCGAGTAAAATGCACTGCTAAACTTCTATGATAGGGCAATCAGAGACCCGATTAGAGCATTTTATATTTTGTTTAATATAAGATTTCAGGGAAATTCTATCACAGCTGTTCAATTTACGTAGCTCCTATTTCAGATAGCGTATTGGGCTTAGCGGCATCTCAAAGCGCATGAAATGACGAGTGAAATGCACTATTAAACTTCTAGGATAAGGCAAACAGAGACCCGATTAGATCATTTTATATTTTGGTTAATATAAGAATTCAGCGAAATTCTATCACATTTGTTCAATTTACGTCGCTCATATTTCAGATAGCGTATTGGGCTAAGCGGCATCTCGAAGCGCATGAAATGGCGAGCAAAATGCACTATTAAACTTCTAGGGTAGGGCAATCAGTGACCCGATTAGATCATTTTATATTATAGTTAATTTAAGAATTCAGCGAAATTCTATCACATTTGTTCAATTTACGTCGCTCCTATTTCAGATAGCGTATTGGGCTAAGCGGTATCTCAAAGCGCATGAAATGGCGAGTAAAATGCAATACTAAACTTCTAGGATAAGGCAAACAGAGACCCGATTAGATCATTTTATATTACGGTTAATATAAGAATTCAGCGTAATTCTATCACATTTGTTCAACGTACGTCGCTCCTATTTCAGATAGTGTATTGGGATAAGCGGCATCGAAAAGCGCATGAAATGGCGAGTAAAATGCACAACTAAACTTCTAGGATAAGGCAAACAGAGACCCGAGTAGATCATTTTATATTACGGTTAATATAAGAATGCGGCGAAATTCTTTCACATTTGTTCAATTTACGTCGCTGCTATTCCAGATAGCTTATTGTGCTTAGCGGCATCTCAAAGCGCATGAAATGACGAGTGAAATGCACTATTAAACTTCTAGGGTAGGGCAAACAGAGACCCGATTAGATCATTTTATATTATGGTTAGTTTAAGATGTCAGCTAAATTTTATCACATCTGTTCAATTTACGTCGCTCCTATTTCAGATAGCGTACTGGGCTAGGCGGCATCTTGAAGCGCGTGGAATGGCGAGTAAAGTGCACTACTAAACTTCTATGATAGGGCAATCAGAGACCCGATTAGATCATTTTATATTTTGTTTAATATCAGATTTCAGGGAATTTGTATCACATTTGTTCAATTTACGTCGCTCCTAATTCAGATAGCGTATTCGGCTAAGCGGCATCTCAAAGCGCATGAAATGGCGAATAAAATGCACTCGTAAACTTCTAGGCTAGGGCAAACAGAGACCCGATTAGATCATTTTATATTACGGTTAATTTAAGAATTCAGCAAAATTCTATCACATTTGTTCAATTTACGTCGCTCCTATTTCAGATAGCGTATTGGGCTCGGCGGCACCTTAAAGCGCGTGGAATGGCGAGTAAAATGCACTATTAAACTTCTATGATGGGGCAATCAGAGACCCGATTAGATCATTTTATATTATAGTTAATTTAAGAATTCAGCAAAACTCCATCACATTCGTTCAATTTACTTCGTACCTACTTCAGATAGCGTACTGGGCTCGGCGGCATCTTAAAACGCGTGAAATGGCGAGTGAAATGCACTATTAGACTTCTATGGTAGGGCGAACAGAGACCCGATTAGATCATTTTATATTATGGTTAATTTAAGAATTCAGCAAAATTCTATCACACTTGTTCAATTTACGTCGCTCGTATTTCAGATAGCGTACTGGGCTAGGCGGCTTCTTAAAGCGCGTGGAATGGCGAGTAAAATGCACTATTAAACTTCTATGATAGGGCAATCAGAGACCCGATTAGATCATTTTATATTTTGGTTAATATAAGAATTCATCGAAATTCTATCACATTTGTTCAATTTACGTCGCTCCTATTTCAGATAGCTTATTGGACTAAGCGGCATCTCAAAGCGCATGAAATGACGAGTGAAATGCACTATTAAACTTCTAGGATAGGGCGAACGGAGACCCGATTAGATCATTTTACATTAATGTTAATATTAGAATTCAGCGTAATTCTATCACATTTGTTCAATTTACGTCGCTCCTATTTCAGATAGCGTATTGGGCTAAGCGGCAGCTCAAAGCGCATGAAATGGCGAGTAAAATGCAATATTAAGCTTCTAGGGTAGGGCAAACAGACACCCGATTAGATCATTTTATATTATGGTTAATTTAAGAATTCAGCAAAATTCTATCACATTTGTTCAATTTACGTCGCTCCTATTTCAGATAGCGTATTGGGCAAAGCGGCACCTCAAAGCGTATGAAATGGCGAATAAAATGCACTATTAAAGTTCTAGGCTAGGGCGAACAGAGATCCGATTAGATCATTTTACATTATGGTTAATAAAAGAGTTCAGCGAAATTCTATCACATTTGTTCAACTTATATCGCTCCTATTTCAGATAGCGTATTAGGCTAAGCGGCATCTCAAAGCGCATGAAATGACGAGTAAAATGCACTATTAAAGCTCTAGGGTACGGCAAACAGAGACCCGATTAGATCATTTTATATTATGGTTAATTTAAGAATTGAGCGAAATTCTATCACATTCGTTCAATTTACGTCGCTCCTATTTCAGATAGCGTATTGGGCTATGCGGCATCTCAAAGCGCATGAAATGGCGAGTAAAATGCACTGTTAAACTTCTAGGGTAGGGCAAGCAGAGACTCGATTAGATCATTTTATATTATGGTTAATTTAAGAATTCAACAAAATTCTATCACATTCGTTCAATTTAGGTCGCTCCTATTTCAGATAGCGTATTGGGCTAAGCGGCATCTCAAAGCGCATGAAATGGCGAGTGAAATGCACTATATGACTTCTATGGTAGGGCGAACAGAGACCCGATTAGATCATTTTACATTGAGGTTAATATAAGAATTCACAGAAATTCTATCACATTTGTTCAATTTACGTCGCTCCTATTTCAGATAGCGTATTGGGCTATGCGGCATCTCAAAGCGCATGAAATGGCGAGTAAAATGCACTGTTAAACTTCTAGGGTAGGGCAAACAGAGACCCGATTAGATCATTTGTTATTATGGTTAATATAAGAATTCAGCGAAATTCTATCACATTTGTTCAACTTACGTCGCTCATATTTCAGATAGCGTACTGGGCTAGGCGGCATCTTAAAGCGCGTGGAATGGCGAGTAAAATGCACTACTAATCTTCTATGATAGGGCAATCAGAGACCCGATTAGATCATTTTATATTTTGTTTAATATAAGATTTCAGGGAAATTCTATCACATTTGTTCAATTTTCGTCGATCCTATTTCAGATAGCGTATTCGGCTAAGCGGCATCTCAAAGCGCATGAAATGGCGAATAAAATGCACTACTAAACTTCTAGGCTAGGGCGAACAGAGACCCGATCAGATCATTTTACATTATGGTTAATAAAAGAATTCAGCGAAATTCTATCACATTTGTTCAAATTACGTCGCTCCTATTTCAGATAGCGTACTGGGCTAGGCGGCAACTTAAAGCGCGTGGAATGGCGAGTAAAATGCACTATTAAACTTCTAGGGTAGGGCAAACAGAGACCCGATTAGATCATTTTATATTACGGTTAATATAAGAATTCAGCGTAATTCTATCACATTTGTTCATCTTACGTCGCTCCTATATCAGATAGCGTACTGGGCTAGGCGGCATCTTAAAGCGCGTGGAAGGGCGAGTAAAATGCACTGCTAAACTTCTATGATACAGTAATCAGAGACCCGATTACATCATTTCATATTTTGATTAATATAAGATTTCAGGGAAATTCTATCACATTTGTTCAATTTACGTCGCTCCTATTTCAGATAGCATACTGGGCTAGGCGGCATCTTAAAGCGCGTGGAATGGCGAGGAAAATGCACTATTAAACTTCTATGATAGGGCGATCAGAGTCCCGATTAGATCATTTTATATTTTGGTTAATATAAGAATTCAGCGAAATTCTATCACATTTGTTCAATTTACGTCGCTCCTATTTCAGATAGCATACTGGGCTAGGCGGCAACTTAAAGCGCGTGGAATGGCGAGTAAAATGCACTACTAAACTTCTATGATAGGGCAATCAGAGACCCGATTAGATCATTTTATATTTTGTTTAATATAAGATTTCAGGAAATAGTATCACATTTGTTCAATTTACGTCGCTCCTATTTCAGGTAGCTTATTGGGCTAAGCGGCATCTCAAAGCGCATGAAATGGCGAGTAAAATGCACTATTAATCTTCTAGGGTAAGGCAAACAGGGACCCGATTAGATCATTTTATAATACGGTTAATATAAGAATTCAGCGTAATTCTATCACATTTGTTCGATTTACGTCGCTCCTATTTCAGATAGCGTATTGGGCTAAGCGGGATCTTAAAGCGCGTGGAAGGGCGAGTAAAATGCACTACTAAACTTCTATGATAGGGCAATCAGAGTCCCGATTAGATCATTTTATATTTTGGTTAATATAAGAATTCAGCGAAATTCTTTCACATTTGTTCAATTTACGTTGCTCCTATTTCAGATAGCGTATTGGGCTAAGCGGCATCTCAAAGCGCATGAAATGACGAGTGAAAGGCACTATTAAACAACCATATTGTAGGGCGAACAGAGAACCGATTAGATCATTTTACATTAAGGTTAATATAAGAATTCAGGGTAATTCTATCACGTTTGTTCAATGTACGTCGCTCCTATTTCAGGTAGTATACTGGGCTAGGCGTCACCTTAAAGTACGTGGAAGGGCGAATAAAATGCATTACCAAACTTCTAGGGTAGGGCAAACAGAGACCCGATTAGATCATTTCATATTATGGTTTATTTAAGAATTCAGCGTAATTCTATCACATTTGTTCAACTTACGTCGCTCCTATTTCAGATAGCGTACTGGGCTAGGCGGCATCTCAAAGCGCATGAAATGGCGAGTAAAATGCACTATTAAACTTCTAGGGTAGGGCAAACAGAGACCCGATTAAATCATTTTATATTATGGTTAATTTAAGAATTCAGCCAAATTCTATCACATTTATTCAATTTACGTCGCTCCTATTTCAGATAGCGTATTGGGCTAAGCGGCATCTCAATGCGCATGAAATGGCGAGTAAAATGCACTATTAAACTTCTAGGATAATGCAAACAGAGACCCGATTAGATCATTTTATATTTTGGTTAATTTAAGAATTCAGCGTAATTCTATCTCATTTGTTCAACTTACGTCGCTCCTATTTCAGATAGCGTACTGGTCTAGGCGGCATCTCAGAGCGCATGAAATGGCGAGTAAAATGCACTATTAAACTTCTAGGGTAGGGCAAACAGAGACCCGATTAGATCATTTTATATTATGGTTAATTTAAGAATTCAGCCAAATTCTATCACATTTGTTCAATTTACGTCGCTCCTATTTCAGATCGCGTACTGGGCTAGGCGGAATTTTAAAGCGCGTGGATTGGCGAGTAAAATGCACTATTAAACTTCTATGATAGGGCAATCAGAGACCCGATTAGATCATTTTATATTTTGGTTAATATAAGAATTCAGCGAAATTCTATCACAATTGTTCTATTTACGTCGCTCCTATTTCAGATAGCGTATTGGGCTAACAGGCATCTCAAAGCGCATGAAATGACGAGTGAAAGGCGCTATTAAACTTCTAGGGTAGGACGAACAGAGAACCGATTAGATCATTTTATATTACGGTTAATATAAGAATTCAGCGTAATTCTATCACATTTGTTCAACTTACGTCGCTCGTACTTCAGATAGCGTACTGGGCTCGGCGGCATCTTAAAGCGCAAGAAATGGCGAGTAAAATGCACTATTAAACTTCTAGGGTAGGGCAAACAGAGACCCGATAAGATGATTTTATATTATGGTTAAGTTAAGAATTCAGCGAAACTGTCTCATATTTGTTCAATTTACGTCGCTCCTATTTCAGATAGCGTATTGGGCTAAGCGGCATCTCAAAGCGCATGAAATGGCGAGTAAAATGCACTATTAAACTTCTAGGGTAGGGCAAACAGAGACCCGATTAGATCATTTTATATTATGGTTAATTTAAGAATTCAGCCAAATTCTATCACATTTGTTCAATTTACGTCGCTCCTATTGCAGATAGCGTATTGTGCTAAGCGGCATCTCAAAGCGCATGAAATGACGAGTGAAATGCGCTTGTAATCTTCTAGGGTAGGGCGAACAGAGACCCGATTAGATCATTTTATATTACGGTTAATATAAGAATTCAGCGTAATTCTATCACATTTGTTCAACATACGTCGCTCCTATTTCAGATAGTGTACTGGGCTAGGCGGCATCTTAAAGCACGTGGAAGGGCGAGTAAAATGCACTACTAAACTTCTATGATAGGGCAATCAGAGTCCCGTTTAGATCATTTTATATTTTGTTTAATATAAGATTTCAGGGAAATTCTATCACATTTGTTCAATGTACGTCGCTCCTATTGCAGATAGCGTATTGGGCTAAGCGGCATCTCAAAGCGCATGAAATGGCGAGTAAAATGCACTATTAAGCTTATAGGGTAGGGCAAACAGAGACCCGATTAGATCATATTATATTATGGTTAATTTACGAATTCAGCAAAATTCTATCACATTTGTTCAATATAGATCGCTCCTATTTCAGATATCGTATTGGGCTAAGCGGCAACTCAAAGCGCATGAAATGACGAGTGAAATACAGTATTAAACTTCTAGGGTAGGGAGAACAGAGACCCGATTAGATCATTTTACATTAAGGTTAATATAAGAATTCAGGGAAATTCTATCACATTTGTTCAATTTACGTCGCTCCTATTTCAGATAGCGTATTGGGCTCAGCGGCATCTCAAAGCGCATGAAATGACGAGTGAAAGGCACTATTAAACTTCTAGGGTAGGGCGAACAGAGAACCGATTAGATCATTTTATATTACGGTTAATATAAGAATTCAGCGTAATTCTATCACATTTGGTCAACTTACGTCGCTCCTATTTCAGATAGCGTACTGGGCTAGGCGGCATCTCAAAGCGCATGAAATGGCGAGTAAAATGCACTATTAAACTTCTAGGGTAGGGCAAACAGAGACCCGATTAGATCATTTTATATTATGGTTAATTTAAGAATTCAGCCAAATTCTATCACATTTATTCAATTTACGTCGCTCCTATTTCAGATAGCGTATTGGGCTAAGCGGCATCTCAATGCGCATGAAATGGCGAGTAAAATGCACTATTAAACTTCTAGGATAATGCAAACAGAGACCCGATTAGATCATTTTATATTACGGTTAATATAAGAATTCAGCGTAATTCTATCACATTTGTTCAACTTACGTCGCTCCTATTTCAGATAGCGTACTGGTCTAGGCGGCATCTCAGAGCGCATGAAATGGCGAGTAAAATGCACTATTAAACTTCTAGGGTAGGGCAACCAGAGACCCGATTAGATCATTTTATATTATGGATAATTTAAGAATTCAGCGAAATTCTATCACAATTGTTCTATTTACGTCGCTCCTATTTCAGATAGCGTATTGCGCTAAGCGGCATCTCAAAGCGCATGAAATGACGAGTGAAAGGCGCTATTAAACTTCTAGGGTAGGGCGAACAGAGAACCGATTAGATCATTTTATATTACGGTTAATATAAGAATTCAGCGTAATTCTATCACATTTGTTCAACTTACGTCGCTCGTACTTCAGATAGCGTACTGGGCTCGGCGGCATCTTAAAGCGCAAGAAATGGAGAGTAAAATGCACTATTAAACTTCTAGGGTAGGGCAAACAGAGACCCGATAAGATGATTTTATATTATGGTTAAATTAAGAATTCAGCGAAACTGTCTCATATTTGTTCAATTTACGTCGCTCCTATTTCAGATAGCGTATTGGGCTAAGCGGCATCTCAATGCGCATGAAATGGCGAGTAAAATGCACTATTAAACTTCTAGGATAAGGCAAACAGGGACCCGATTAGATCATTTTATATTACGGTTAATATAAGAATTCAGCGTAATTCTATCACATTTGTTCAACTTACGTCGCTCCTATTTCAGATAGCGTACTGGGCTAGGAGGCATCTTAAAGCGCGTGGAATGGCGAGTAAAATGCACTACTAAACTTCTATGATAGGGCAATCAGAGTCCCGTTTAGATCATTTTATATTTTGTTTAATATAAGATTTCAGGGAAACTCTATCACATTTGTTCAATTTACGTCGCTCCTATTTCAGATAGCGTATTGGGCTAAGCGGCATCTCAAATCGCATGAAATGGCGAGTAAAATGCACTATTAAACTTCTAGGGTAAGGCAAACAGAGACCCGATTAGATCATTTTACATTATGGTTAATTTAAGAATTCAGCCAAATTCTATCACATTTGTTCAATTTACGTCGCTCCTATTTTAGATAGCGTATTGGACTAAGCGCCATCTCAAAGCGCATGAAATGGCGAGTAAAATGCACTATTAAACTTCTAGGGTAGGGCAAACAGAGACGCGATTAGATCATTTTATATTACGGTTAATATAAGAATTCAGCGTAATTCTATCACATTTGTTCAACTTACGTCGCTCGTACTTCAGATAGCGTACTGGGCTCGGCGGCATCTTAAAGCGCAAGAAATGGAGAGTAAAATGCACTATTAAACTTCTAGGGTAGGGCAAACAGAGACCCGATAAGATGATTTTATATTATGGTTAAATTAAGAATTCAGCGAAACTGTCTCATATTTGTTCAATTTACGTCGCTCCTATTTCAGATAGCGTATTGGGCTAAGCGGCATCTCAATGCGCATGAAATGGCGCGTAAAATGCACTGTTAAACGTCTAGGGTAGGGCAAACAGAGACCCGATTAGATCATTTTATACTATGGTTAATTTAAGAATTCAGCGAAATTCTATCACAATTGTTCTATTTACGTCGCTCGTATTTCAGATAGCTTATTGTGCTTAGCGGCATCTCAAAGCGCATGAAATGACGAGTGAAATGCACTATTAAACTTCTAGGGTAGGGCAAACACAGACCCGATTAGATCATTTTATATTTTGGTTAATATTAGAATTCAGCGAAATTCTATCACATTTGTTCAATTTACGTCGCTCATATTTCAGATAGCGTATTGCACTAAGCCGCATATCAATGCGCATGAAATGGCGAGTAAAATGCACTATTAAACTTCTAGGGTAGGGCCAACAGAGACCCGATTGAATCATTTTATATTATAGTTAATTTAAGAATTCAGCGAAATTCTATCACATTTGTTCAATTTACGTCGCTCCTATTTCAGATAGCGTATTGGGCTAACCGGCATCTCAAAGCGCATGAAATGGCGAGTAAAGTGCAATACTAAACTTCTAGGATAAGGCAAACAGAGACCCGATTAGATCATTTTATATTACGGTTAATATAAGAATTCAGCGTAATTCTATCACATTTGTTCAACTTACGTCGCTCCTATTTCAGGTAGCGTACTGGGCTAGGCGGCATCTTAAAGCGCGTGGAATGGCGAGTAAAATGCACTACTAAACTTCTATGATAGGGCAATCAGAGACCCGATTAGAGCATTTTATATTTTGTTTAATATAAGATTTCAGGGAAATTCTATCACAGCTGTTCAATTTACGTAGCTCCTATTTCAGATAGCGTATTGGGCTTAGCGGCATCTCAAAGCGCATGAAATGACGAGTGAAATGCACTATTAAACTTCTAGGATAAGGCAAACAGAGACCCGATTAGATCATTTTATATTTTGGTTAATATAAGAATTCAGCGAAATTCTATCACATTTGTTCAATTTACGTCGCTCCTATTTCAGATAGCGTATTGGGCTAAGCGGTATCTCAAAGCGCATGAAATGGCGAGTAAAATGCAATACTAAACTTCTAGGATAAGGCAAACAGAGACCCGATTAGATCATTTTATATTACGGTTAATATAAGAATTCAGCGTAATTCTATCACATTTGTTCAACGTACGTCGCTCCTATTTCAGATAGCGTATTGGGATAAGCGGCATCGAAAAGCGCATGAAATGGCGAGTAAAATGCACAACTAAACTTCTAGGATAAGGCAAACAGAGACCCGAGTAGATCATTTTATATTACGGTTAATATAAGAATGCGGCGAAATTCTTTCACATTTGTTCAATTTACGTCGCTGCTATTCCAGATAGCTTATTGTGCTTAGCGGCATCTCAAAGCGCATGAAATGACGAGTGAAATGCACTATTAAACTTCTAGGGTAGGGCAAACAGAGACCCGATTAGATCATTTTATATTATGGTTAGTTTAAGATGTCAGCTAAATTTTATCACATCTGTTCAATTTACGTCGCTCCTATTTCAGATAGCGTACTGGGCTAGGCGGCATCTTGAAGCGCGTGGAATGGCGAGTAAAGTGCACTACTAAACTTCTATGATAGGGCAATCAGAGACCCGATTAGATCATTTTATATTTTGTTTAATATCAGATTTCAGGGAATTTGTATCACATTTGTTCAATTTACGTCGCTCCTAATTCAGATAGCGTATTCGGCTAAGCGGCATCTCAAAGCGCATGAAATGGCGAATAAAATGCACTCGTAAACTTCTAGGCTAGGGCAAACAGAGACCCGATTAGATCATTTTATATTACGGTTAATTTAAGAATTCAGCAAAATTCTATCACATTCGTTCAATTTACGTCGCTCCTATTTCAGATAGCGTATTGGGCTAAGCGGCGTCTCAAAGCGCATGAAATGACGAGTGAAATGCACTATTAAACTTCTAGGGTAGGGCGAACAGAGACCCGATTAGATCATTTTACATTAAGGTTAATATAAGTATTCAGCGAGATGCTATCACATTTGTTCAATTTACGTCGCTTCTATTTCTGACAGCGTACTGGGCTAGGCGGCATCTTAAAGCGCGTGGAATGGCGAGTAAAATGCACTATTAACCTTCTATGATAGGGCAATCAGAGACCAGATTAGATCATTTTATACTTTGGTTAATATAAGAATTCAGCGAAATTCTATCACATTTGTTCAATTTACGTCGCTCCTATTTCAGATAGCGTATTGGGCTAGGCGGCATCTCAAAGCGCATGAAATGACGAGTGAAATGCACTATTAAACTTCTAGGGTAGGGCGAACAGAGACCCGATTAGATCATTTTACATTAAGGTTAATATAAGTATTCAGAGAGATTCTATCACATCTGTTGAATTTACGTCGCTCCTATTTCAGACAGCATACAGGGCTAGGCGGCATCTTAAAGCGTGTGGAATGGCGAGTAAGATGCACTATTAACCTTCTATGATAGGGCAATCAGAGACCAGACTAGATCATTTTATACTTTGGTTAATATAAGAATTCAGCGAAATTCTATCACATTTGTTCAATTTACGTCGCTCATATTTCAGATAGCGTATTGGGCTAAGCGGCACCTCAAAGCGCATGAAATGGCGAGTAAAATGCACTATTAAACTTCTAGGGTAGGGCAATCAGTGACCCGATTAGATCATTTTATATTATAGATAATTTAAGAATTCAGCGAAATTCTATCACATTTGTTCAATTTACGTCGCTCCTATTTCAGATAGCGTATTGGGCTAAGCGGCATCTCAAGGCGCATGAAATGGCGAATAAAATACGCTATTAAACTTCTAGGCTGGGGCGAACAGAGACCCGATTAGATCATTTTACATTATGGTTCTTAAAAGAATTCAGCGTAATTCTATCACATTTGTTCAATTTACGTCGCTTCTATTTCAGACAGCGTACTGGGCTAGGCGGCATCTTAAAGCGCGTGGAATGGCGAGTAAAATGCACTATTAACCTTCTATGATAGGGCAATCAGAGACCGGATTAGATCATTTTATACTTTGGTTAATATAAGAATTCAGCGAAATTCTATCACACTTGTTCCATTTACGTCGCTCCTATTTCAGATAGCGTACTGGGCTAAGCGGCATCTCAAAGCGCATGAAATGACGAGTGAAATGCACTATTAAACTTCTAGGGTAGGGCAAACAGGGACCCGATTAGATCATTTTATATTATGGTTAATATAAGAATTCAGCGAAATTCTATCACATTTGTTCAATTTACGTCGCTCCTATTCCAGATAGCGAACTGTGCTAGACGGCATCTTAAGGCGCGTGGAATGGCGAGTAAAATGCACTATTATACTTCTAGGGTAGGGCAAACAGAGACCCGATTAGATCATTTTATATTATGGTTAATTCAAGAATTCAGCAAAATTCTATCACATTTGTTCAACTTACGTCGCTCCTATTTCAGATAGCGTACTGTGCTAGGCGGCATCTTAAAGCTCGTGGAATGGCGAGTAAAATGCACTACTAAACTTGTATGATAGGGCAATCAGAGACCAGATTATATCATTTTATATTTTGTTTAATATAAGATTTCAGGGATATTGTATCACATTTGTTCAATTTACGTCGATCCTATTTCAGATAGCGTATTCGGCTAAGCGGCATCTCAAAGCGCATGAAATGGCGAATAAAATGCACTACTAAACTTCTAGGCTAGGGCGAACAGAGACCCGATCAGATCATTTTACATTATGGTTAATAAAAGAATTCAGCGAAATTCTATCACATTTGTTCAAATTACGTCGCTCCTATTTCAGATAGCGTACTGGGCTAGGCGGCAACTTAAAGCGCGTGGAATGGCGAGTAAAATGCACTATTAAACTTCTAGGGTAGGGCAAACAGAGACCCGATTAGATCATTTTATATTACGGTTAATATAAGAATTCAGCGTAATTCTACCACATTTGTTCATCTTACGTCGCTCCTATATCAGATAGCGTACTGGGCTAGGCGGCATCTTAAAGCGCGTGGAAGGGCGAGTAAAATGCACTGCTAAACTTCTATGATACAGTAATCAGAGACCCGATTACATCATTTCATATTTTGATTAATATAAGATTTCAGGGAAATTCTATCACATTTGTTCAATTTACGTCGCTCCTATTTCAGATAGCATACTGGGCTAGGCGGCATCTTAAAGCGCGTGGAATGGCGAGGAAAATGCACTATTAAACTTCTATGATAGGGCGATCAGAGTCCCGATTAGATCATTTTATATTTTGGTTAATATAAGAATTCAGCGAAATTCTATCACATTTGTTCAATTTACGTCGCTCCTATTTCAGATAGCATACTGGGCTAGGCGGCAACTTAAAGCGCGTGGAATGGCGAGTAAAATGCACTACTAAACTTCTATGATAGGGCAATCAGAGACCCGATTAGATCATTTTATATTTTGTTTAATATAAGATTTCAGGAAATAGTATCACATTTGTTCAATTTACGTCGCTCCTATTTCAGATAGCGTATTCGGCTAAGCGGCATATCAAAGCGCATGAAGTGGCGAATAAAATGCAGTATTAAACTTCTAGGCTAGGGCGAACAGAGACCCGATCAGATCATTTTACATTATGGTTAATAGAAGAATTCAGCGAAATTCTATCACATTTGTTCAACTTACGTCGCTCCTATTTCAGATAGCGTATTGGGCTAAGCGGCATCACAAAGCGCATGAAATGGCGAGTGAAATGCACCAATAGACTTCTATGGTAGGGCGAACAGAGACCCGATTAGATTATTTTACATTAAGGTTAATATAAGGATTCACGGAAATTCTATCACATTTGTTCAATTTACGTCGCTCCTATTTCAGATAGCGTTTTGGGCTATGCGGCATCTCAAAGCGCATGAAATGGCGTGTAAAATGCACTATTAAACTTCTATGGTAGGGCGAACAGAGACCCGATTAGATCATTTTACATTAAGGTTAATATAAGAATTCAGCGTAATTCTATCACATTTGTTCATCTTACGTCGCTCCTATATCAGATAGCGTACTGGGCTAGGCGGCATCTTAAAGCGCGTGGAAGGGCGAGTAAAATGCACTGCTAAACTTCTATGATACAGTAATCAGAGACCCGATTACATCATTTCATATTTTGATTAATATAAGATTTCAGGGAAATTCTATCACATTTGTTCAATTTACGTCGCTCCTATTTCAGATAGCATACTGGGCTAGGCGGCATCTTAAAGCGCGTGGAATGGCGAGGAAAATGCACTATTAAACTTCTATGATAGGGCGATCAGAGTCCCGATCAGATCATTTTATATTATGGTTAATTTAAGAATTCAGCCAAATTCTATCACATTTATTCAATTTACGTCGCTCCTATTTCAGATAGCGTATTGGGCTAAGCGGCATCTCAATGCGCATGAAATGGCGAGTAAAATGCACTATTAAACTTCTAGGATAATGCAAACAGAGACCCGATTAGATCATTTTATATTACGGTTAATATAAGAATTCAGCGTAATTCTATCACATTTGTTCAACTTACGTCGCTCCTATTTCAGATAGCGTACTGGTCTACGCGGCATCTCAGAGCGCATGAAATGGCGAGTAAAATGCACTATTAAACTTCTAGGGTAGGGCAAACAGAGACCCGATTAGATCATTTTATATTATGGTTAATTTAAGAATTCAGCCAAATTCTATCACATTTGTTCAATTTACGTCGCTCCTATTTCAGATCGCGTACTGGGCTAGGCGGAATTTTAAAGCGCGTGGATTGGCGAGTAAAATGCACTATTAAACTTCTATGATAGGGCAATCAGAGACCCGATTAGATCATTTTATATTTTGGTTAATATAAGAATTCAGCGAAATTCTATCACAATTGTTCTATTTACGTCGCTCCTATTTCAGATAGCGTATTGGGCTAAGCGGCATCTCAAAGCGCATGAAATGACGAGTGAAAGGCGCTATTAAACTTCTAGGGTAGGGCGAACAGAGAACCGATTAGATCATTTTATATTACGGTTAATATAAGAATTCAGCGTAATTCTATCACATTTGTTCAACTTACGTCGCTCGTACTTCAGATAGCGTACTGGGCTCGGCGGCATCTTAAAGCGCAAGAAATGGAGAGTAAAATGCACTATTAAACTTCTAGGGTAGGGCAAACAGAGACCCGATAAGATGATTTTATATTATGGTTAAATTAAGAATTCAGCGAAACTGTCTCATATTTGTTCAATTTACGTCGCTCCTATTTCAGATAGCGTATTGGGCTAAGCGGCATCTCAATGCGCATGAAATGGCGAGTAAAATGCACTATTAAACTTCTAGGATAAGGCAAACAGGGACCCGATTAGATCATTTTATATTACGGTTAATATAAGAATTCAGCGTAATTCTATCACATTTGTTCAACTTACGTCGCTCCTATTTCAGATAGCGTACTGGGCCAGGAGGCATCTTAAAGCGCGCGGAATGGCGAGTAAAATGCACTACTAAACTTCTATGATAGGGCAATCAGAGTCCCGTTTAGATCATTTTATATTTTGTTTAATATAAGATTTCAGGGAAATTCTATCACATTTGTTCAATTTACGTCGCTCCTATTTCAGATAGCGTATTGGGCTAAGCGGCATCTCAAATCGCATGAAATGGCGAGTCAAATGCACTATTAAACTTCTAGGGTAAGGCAAACAGAGACCCGATTAGATCATTTTACATTATGGTTAATTTAAGAATTCAGCCAAATTCTATCACATTTGTTCAATTTACGTCGCTCCTATTTTAGATAGCGTATTGGACTAAGCGCCATCTCAAAGCGCATGAAATGGCGAGTAAAATGCACTATTAAACTTCTAGGGTAGGGCAAACAGAGACGCGATTAGATCATTTTATATTACGGTTAATATAAGAATTCAGCGTAATTCTATCACATTTGTTCAACTTACGTCGCTCCTATTTCAGATAGCGTACTGGGCTAGGCGGCATCTCAAAGCGCATGAAATGGCGAGTAAAATGCACTATTACACTTCTAGGGTAGGGCGAACAGACACCCGATTAGATCATTTTACATTAAGGTTAATATAAGTATACAGGGAAATTCTATCACATTTGTTCAATTTACGTCGCTCCTATTTCAGATAGCGTATTGGGCTAAGCGGCATCTCAAAGCGCATGAAATGGCGAGTAAAATGCACTGTTAAACTTCTAGGGTAGGGCAAACAGAGACCCGATTAGATCATTTTATACTATGGTTAATTTAAGAATTCAGCGAAATTCTATCACAATTGTTCTATTTACGTCGCTCGTATTTCAGATAGCTTATTGTGCTTAGCGGCATCTCAAAGCGCATGAAATGACGAGTGAAATGCACTATTAAACTTCTAGGGTAGGGCAAACACAGACCCGATTAGATCATTTTATATTTTGATTAATATTAGAATTCAGCGAAATTCTATCACATTTGTTCAATTTACGTCGCTCATATTTCAGATAGCGTATTGCACTAAGCCGCATATCAATGCGCATGAAATGGCGAGTAAAATGCACTATTAAACTTCTAGGGTAGGGCCAACAGAGACCCGATTGAATCATTTTATATTATAGTTAATTTAAGAATTCAGCGAAATTCTATCACATTTGTTCAATTTACGTCGCTCCTATTTCAGATAGCGTATTGGGCTAACCGGCATCTCAAAGCGCATGAAATGGCGAGTAAAGTGCAATACTAAACTTATAGGATAAGGCAAACAGAGACCCGATTAGATCATTTTATATTACGGTTAATATAAGAATTCAGCGTAATTCTATCACATTTGTTCAACTTACGTCGCTCCTATTTCAGGTAGCGTACTGGGCTAGGCGGCATCTTAAAGCGCGTGGAATGGCGAGTAAAATGCACTACTAAACTTCTATGATAGGGCAATCAGAGACCCGATTAGATCATTTTATATTTTGTTTAATATAAGATTTCAGGGAAATTCTATCGCATTTGTTCAATTTACGTCGCTCCTATTGCAGATAGCGTATTGGGCTAAGCGGCATCTCAAAGCGCATGAAATGGAGAATGAAATGCACTATTAAACTTCTAGGCTAGGGAGAACAGAGACCCGATTAGATCATTTTACATTATGGTTCATAAAAGAATTCAGCGCAATTCTATCACATTTTTTCAACTTACGTCGCTCCTATTTCAGATAGCGTATTGGGCTAAGCGGCATCTCAAAGCGCATGAAATGGCGAGTAAAATGCACTATCAAACTGCTAGGATAAGGCAAACAGAGACCCGATTAGATCATTTTATATTACGGTTAATATAAGAATTCAGCGTAATTCTATCACATTTGTTCAACTTACGTCGCTCCTATTTCAGGTAGCGTACTGGGCTAGGCGGCATCTTAAAGCGCGTGGAATGGCGAGTAAAATGCACTATTAAACTTCTAGGATAAGGCAAACAGAGACCTGATTAGATCATTTTATATTACGGTTAATATAAGAATTCGGCGTAATTCTATCACATTTGTTCAATTTACGTCGCTGCTATTCCAGATAGCTTATTGTGCTTAGCGGCATCTGAAAGCGCATGAAATGACGAGTGAAATGCACTATTAAACTTCTAGGATAAGGCAAAAGAAGACCCGATTAGATCATTTTATATTTTGGTTTATATAAGAATTCAGCGAAATTCTATCACATTTGTTCCATTTACGTCGCTCCTATTTCAGATAGCGTATTGGGCTAAGCGGCATCTCTAAGCGCATGAAATGGCGAGTAAAATGCAATACTAAACTTCTAGGATAAGGCAAACAGAGACCCGATTAGATCATCTTATATTACGGTTAATATAAGAATTCAGCGTAATTCTATCACATTTGTTCAACTTACGTCGCTCCTAATTCAGATAGCGTACTGGGCTAGGCGGCATCTTAAAGCGCGTGGAATGGCGAGTAAAATGCACTGCTAAACTTCTATGATAGGGCAATCAGGGACCCGATTAGAGCATTTTATATTTTGTTTAATATAAGATTTCAGGGAAATTCTATCACAGCTGTTCAATTTACGTAGCTCCTATTTCAGATAGCGTATTGGGCTTAGCGGCATCTCAAAGCGCATGAAATGACGAGTGAAATGCACTATTAAACTTCTAGGATAAGGCAAACAGAGACCCGATTAGATCATTTTATATTTTGGTTAATATAAGAATTCAGCGAAATTCTATCACATTTGTTCAATTTACGTCGCTCATATTTCAGATAGCGTATTGGGCTAAGCGGCATCTCGAAGCGCATGAAATGGCGAGCAAAATGCACTATTAAACTTCTAGGGGTAGGGCAATCAGTGACCCGATTAGATCATTTTATATTATAGTTAATTTAAGAATTCAGCGAAATTCTATCACATTTGTTCAATTTACGTCGCTCCTATTTCAGATAGCGTATTGGGCTAAGCGGTATCTCAAAGCGCATGAAATGGCGAGTAAAATGCAATACTAAACTTCTAGGATAAGGCAAACAGAGACCCGATTAGATCATTTTATATTACGGTTAATATAAGAATTCAGCGTAATTCTATCACATTTGTTCAACGTACGTCGCTCCTATTTCAGATAGCGTATTGGGATAAGCGGCATCGAAAAGCGCATGAAATGGCGAGTAAAATGCACAACTAAACTTCTAGGATAAGGCAAACAGAGACCCGAGTAGATCATTTTATATTACGGTTAATATAAGAATGCGGCGAAATTCTTTCACATTTGTTCAATTTACGTCGCTGCTATTCCAGATAGCTTATTGTGCTTAGCGGCATCTCAAAGCGCATGAAATGGCGAGTGAAATGCACTATTAAACTTCTAGGGTAGGGCAAACAGAGACCCGATTAGATCATTTTATATTATGGTTAGTTTAAGATGTCAGCTAAATTTTATCACATCTGTTCAATTTACGTCGCTCCTATTTCAGATAGCGTACTGGGCTAGGCGGCATCTTGAAGCGCGTGGAATGGCGAGTAAAGTGCACTACTAAACTTCTATGATAGGGCAATCAGAGACCCGATTAGATCATTTTATATTTTGTTTAATATCAGATTTCAGGGAATTTGTATCACATTTGTTCAATTTACGTCGCTCCTAATTCAGATAGCGTATTCGGCTAAGCGGCATCTCAAAGCGCATGAAATGGCGAATAAAATGCACTCGTAAACTTCTAGGCTAGGGCAAACAGAGACCCGATTAGATCATTTTATATTACGGTTAATTTAAGAATTCAGCAAAATTCTATCACATT
>CAKAJE020001286.1:0-36916 GCA_916610135.2 Macropis europaea | reverse complement strand
TAGGAACGACGTAAATTGAACAAAAGTGATAGAATTTCGCAGAATTCTTATGTTAACCAAAATATAAAATGATCTAATCTGGTCTCTGTTCGCCCTACCCTAGAAGTTTAATAGTGCATTTCACTCGTCATTTCATGCGCTTTGAGATGCCGCTTAGCCCAATACGCTATCTGAAATATGAGCGACGTAAATTGAACAAATGTGATAGAATTTCGCTGAATTCTCATATTAACATTAATGTAAAATGATCTAATCGAGTCTCTGTTCGCCCTACCATAGAAGTTTAATAGTGCATTTCTCTCGTCATTTCATGCGCTTTGAGATGCCGCTTAGCCCAATAAGCTATCTGAAATAGGAGCGACGTAAATTGAACAAATGTGATAGAATTTCGCTGAATTCTTATGTTAACCAAAATATAAAATGATTTAATCGGGTCCCCGATTGCCCTATCATAGAAGTTTAATAGTGCATTTTACTCGCCATTCGACGCGCTTTAAGATGCCGCCTAGCCCAGTATACTATCTGAAATAGGAACGACGTAAATTGAACAAATGTGATAGAATTTTGCTGAATTCTTAAATTAACCATAACATAAAATGATCTAATCGGGTCTCTGTTTGCCCTACCCTAGAAGTTTAATAGTGCATTTTACTCGCCATTTCATGCGCCTTCAGATGCCGCTTAGCCCAATACGCTATCTGAAATAGGAGCGACGTAAATTGAACAAATGTGATGGAATATTGCAGAATTCTAAAATTAACCGTAATATAAAATGATCTAATCGGGTCTCTCTTTGCCTTATCCTAGAAGTTTAATAGTGCATTTTACTCGCCATTTCATGCGCTTTGAGATGCCGCTTAGCCCAATACGCTATCTGAAATAGGAGCGACGTAAATTGAACAAATGTGATAGAATTTCGCTGAATTCTTAAATTAACCAAAATATAAAATGATCTAATCGGGTCTCTGATTGCCCTGTCATAGTAGTTTAATAGTGCATTTTACTAGCCATTCCGCGCGCTTTAAGATGCCGCCTAGCCCAGTACGCTATCTGAAATAGGAGCGACGTAAATTGAACGAATGTGATAGTATTTCGCTGAATTCTTAAATTAACCATAATATATAATGATCTATTCGGGTCTCTGTTTGCCTTACCCTAGAAGTATAATAGTGCATTTTACTGGCCATTTCATGGGCTTTGAGGTGCCGCTTATCCCAATTTGCTATCTGAAATAGGACCGACGTAAATTGAACAAATGTGATAGAATTTCCTGAATTCTTATATTAACCTTAATGTAAAATGATCTAATCGGGTCTCTGTTCGCCCTACCCTAGAAGATTAATAGTGCATTTCACTCCTCATTTCATGCGCTTTGAGATGCCGCTTAGCCCAATAAGCTATCTGAAATAGGAGCGACGTTAATTGAATAAATGTGATAGAATTTCGCTGAATTCTTATATTAACCAAAATATAAAATGATCCAATCGGGTCTCTTATTGCCCTATCATAGAAGCATAGTAGTGCATTTTACTCGCCATTCCACGCGCTTTAAGGTGCCGCCTAGCCCAGTAGGCTATCTGAAATAGGAACGACGTAAATTGAACAAAAGTGATAGAATTTTGCTGCATGATTAAATTAACCATAATATAAAATGATCTAATCGGGTTTCTGTTTGCCCTACCCTAGAAGTTTAATAGTGCATTTTACTCGCCATTTCATGCGCTTTGAGATGCCGCTTAGCCCAATACGCTATATCAAACGTGAGCGATGTAAATTGAACAAATGTGATAGAATTTCGCTGAATCCTTATATTAACCAAAATATAAAATGATCTAATCGGGTCTCTTATTGCCCTATCATAGAAGTTTCATAGTGCATTTTACTCACCCTTCCACGCGCTTTAAGATGCCGTCTAGCCCAGTTCGCTATCTGAAATAGGAGCGGCGTAAGTTGAACAAATGTGATACTATTACGCTGAATTCTTATATTATCCATAATATAAAATGATATAATCCGGTCTGTGCTTGCGTTACCCTAGAAGTTTCATAGTGCATTTTACTCGCCCTTCCACGCGCTTTAAGATGCCGTCTAGCCCAGTACGCTATCTGAAATAGGAGCGGCGTAAGTTGAACAAATGTGATACTATTACGCTGAATTCTTATATTATCCATAATATAAAATGATATAATCCGGCCTGTGCTTGCGTTACCCTAGAAGTTTAATAGTGCATTTCACTCGTCATTTCATGCGCTTTCAGATGCCACTTAGCCCAATACGCTATCTGAAATAGGAGCGACGTAAATTGAACAAATGTGATAGAATTTCGCTGAATTCTTTTATTAACCATAATGTAAAATGATCTAACCGGGTCTCTGTTCGCCCTAGCCTAGAACTTTAATAGTGCATTTTATTCGCCATTTCTTACGCTTTGAGATGCCGCTTAGCCCAATACGCTAACTGAAATAGGAGCGACGTAAATTGAACAAATGTAATAGAATTTCGCTGAATTCTTATATTAACCAAAATATAAAATGATCTAATCGGGTCTCTGATTGCCCTGTCATAGTAGTTTAATAGTGCATTTTACTCGCCATTCCGCGCGCTTTAAGATGCCGCCTAGCCCAGTACGCTATCTGAAATAGGAGCGCCGTAAATTGAACAAATGTGATAGAATTTGGCTGAATTCTTAAATTAACCATAATATAAAATGATATAATCCGGTCTGTGCTTGCGTTACCTAAGAAGTTTCATAGTGCATTTTACTCGCCATTCCACGCGCTTTAAGATGCCGCCTAGCCCAGTACGCTATCTGAAATAGGAGCGACCTAAATTGAACAAGTGTGATAGAATTTTGCTGAATTCTTATATTAACCATAATATAAAATGATCTAATCGGGTCTCTGCTTGCCCTACCCTAGAAGTTTAATAGTGCATTTTACTCGTCATTTCATGCGCGTTGAGACGCCGCTTTGCCCAATACGCTATCTGAAATAGGAGCGACGTAAATTGAACGAATGTGATAGTATTTCGCTGAATTCTTATATTAACCTTAATGTAAAATGATCTAATCGGGTCTCTGTTCGCCCTACCC
Organism: Macropis europaea; assembly: GCA_916610135.2. Classification (NCBI taxonomy): domain Eukaryota; kingdom Metazoa; phylum Arthropoda; class Insecta; order Hymenoptera; family Melittidae; genus Macropis; species Macropis europaea. Next base: position 33,825 of record CAKAJE020001286.1, on the reverse strand, counting down.
TAGAAGTTTAATATTGCATTTCACTCGTCATTTCATGCGCTTTAAGACGCCGCCTAGCCCAGTACGCTATCTGAAATAGGAGCGACGTAAATTGAACAAATGTGATAGAATTTCTCTAAATTCTTTTATTAACCATAATGTAAAATGATCTAATCGGGTCTCTGTTCGCCCTAGCCTAGAAGTTTAATAGTCCATTTTATTCGCCATTTCTTGCACTTTCAGATGCCGCTTAGCCCAATAAGCTATCTGAAATATGAGCGACGTAAATTGAACAAATGTGATAGAATTTCGTTGAATTCTTATATTATCCTTAATGTAAAATGATCTAATCTGGTCTCTGTTCGCCCTAACCTACAAGTTTAATAGTGCATTTTACTCGCCATTTCTTGCGTTTTGAGATGCCGCTTAGCCCAATACGCTCTCTGAAATATGAGCGACACGAGTTGAACAAATGTGATAGAATTTCCCTGAAATATTGTGTTAAACAAAATATAAAACGATCTAATCGGGTCCCTGATTGCCCTATCATACAAGTTTAATAGTGCATTTTACTGGCCATTTCATGCGCTTTGTGATGCCGCTTAGTCCAATACGGTACCTGAAATAGGAGCGATGAAAATTGAACAAATGTGATAGAATTTCGCTGAATTCTTAAATTAACCATAATATAAAATGATCTAATCGGGTCTCTGATTGCCCTATCATAGAAGTATAATAGTGCATTTTACTCGCCATTCCACGCGCTTTAAGTCGCCGCTTAGCCCAGTACGCTATCTGAAATAGGAGCGACGTAAATTGAACAAATGTGATAGAATTTCGCTGAATTCTAAAATTAACCAAAATATAAAATGATCTAATCGGGTCTCCGTTTGCCTTACCCTAGAAGTTTAATAGTGCATTTTACTCGCCATTTCATGCGCTTTGAGATGCCGCTTAGCCCAATACGCTATCTGATATAGGAGCGACGTAAATTGAACAAATGTGATAGAATCCCGCTGAATTCTTAAATTAACCATAATATAGAATGATCTAATCGGGTCTCTGTTTGCCCTACCCTAGAAGTTTAATAGTGCATTTTACTCGCCATTTCATGCGCTTTGAGATGCCGCTTAGCCCAATACGCTACCTGAAATAGGAGCGACGTAAATTGAACAAATGTGATAGAATTACGCTGAATTCTTATATTAACCGTAATATAAAGTGATCTAAACGGGTCTCTGATTGCCCTATCATAGAAGTTTAATTGTGCATTTTACTCGTCATTTCATGCGCTTTGAGATGCCCCTTAGACCAATACGCTATCTGAAATAGGAGCGATGTAAATTGAACAAATGTGATAGAATATCGGTGAATTCTTTTATTAACCATAATGTAAAATGATCCAATCGAGTCTCTGTTCGCCCTAGCATAGAAGTTTAATAGTGCATTTTACTCGCCATTTCATGCGCTTTGAGATGCCGCTTAGCCCAATACGCTACCTGAAATAGGAGCGACGTAAATTGAACAAATGTGATAGAATTTCGCTGAATTCTTATATTAACCGTAATATAAACTGATCTAATCGGGTCTCTGTTTGCCCTACCCTGGAAGTTTAATAGTGCATTTTACTCGCCATTTCATGCGCTTTGAGATGCCGCTTAGCCCAATACGCTACCTGAAATAGGAGCGACGTAAATTGAACAAATGTGATAGAAATACGCTGAATTCTTATATTAACCGTAATATAAAGTGATCTAATCGGGTCTCTGTTTGCCTTACCCTAGAAGTTTAATGGGGCATTTTACTCGCCATTTCATGCGCTTTGAGATGCCGCTTAGCCCAATACGCTATCTGATATAGGAGCGACGTAAATTGAACAAATGTGATAGAATCCCGCTGAATTCTTAAATTAACCATAATATAAAATGATCTAATCGGGTCTCTGTTTGCCCTACCCTAGAAGTTTAATAGTGCATTTTACTCGCCATTTCATACGCTTTGAGATGCCGCTTAGCCCAATACGCTATCTGAAATAGGAGCGACGTAAATTGAACAAATCTGATAGAATTTCACTGAATTCTTATATTAACCTTAATGTAAAATGATCTAATCGGGTCTCTGTTCGCCCTACCCTACAAGTTTAATAGTGCATTTTACTCGCCATTTCTTGCGTTTTGAGATGCCGCTTAGCCCAATACGCTATCTGAAATATGAGCGACACGAATTGAACAAATGTGATAGAATTTCCCTGAAATATTGTGTTAAACAAAATATAAAATGATCTAATCGGGTCCCTGATTGCCCTATCATACAAGTTTAATAGTGCATTTTACTGGTCATTTCATGCGCTTTGTGATGCCGCTTAGTCCAATACGGTACCTGAAATAGGAGCGATGTAAATTGAACAAATGTGATAGAATTTCGCTGAATTCTTAAATTATCCATAATATAAAATGATCTAATCGGGTCTCTGTTTGCCCTACCCTAGAAGTTTAATAGTGCATTTTACTCGCCATTTCATACGCTTTGAGATGCCGCTTAGCCCAATACGCTATCTGAAATAGGAGCGACGTAAGTTGAACAAATGTGATAGAATTTCGCTGAATTCTTTTATTAACCATAATGTAAAATGATCTAATCGGGTCTCTGTTCGCCCTAGCCTGGAAGTTTAATAGTGCATTGTATTCGCCATTTCATGCGCTTTGAGATGCCGCGTAGCCCAATACGCTATCTGAAACAGGAGCGACGTAAATTGAACAAATGTGATAGAATTTCCCTGAAATCTTATATTGAACAAAATATAAAATGATCTAACCGGGTCTCTGATTGCCCTATCATAGACGTTTAGTAGTGCATTTTACTAGCCAGTCCACGCGCTTTAAGATGCCGCCTAGCCCAGTACGCTCTCTGAAATAGTAGCCACGTAAGTTGAACAAATGTGATAGAATTACGCTGAATTCGTATATTGACCGTAATACAAAATGATCTAATCGGGTCTCTGTTTGCCTTATCCTAGAAGTTTAATAGTGCATTTTACTCGTCATTTCATGCGCTTTGAGATGCCGCTTAGCCCAATACGCTATCTGAAATAGGAGCGATGTAAATTGAACAAATGTGATAGAATTTCGCTGAATTCTTTTATTAACCATAATGTAAAATGATCTAATCGGGTCTCTGTTCGCCCTAGCCTAGAAGTTTAATAGTGCATTTTATTCTCCATTTCATGCGCTTTGAGATGCCGCTTCGCCCAATACGCTCTCTGAAATAGGAGCGACGTAAATTGAACAAATGTGATAGAATTTCGCTGAATTCTAAAATTAACCAAAATATAAAATGATCTAATCGGGTCTCTGTTTGCCTTACCCTAGAAGTTTAATAGTGCATTTTACTCGCCATTTCATGCGCTTTGAGATGCCGCTTAGCCCAATACGCTATCTGATATAGGAGCGACGTAAATTGAACAAATGTGATAGAATCCCGCTGAATTCTTAAATTAACCATAATATAGAATGATCTAATCGGGTCTCTGTTTGCCCTACCCTAGAAGTTTAATAGTGCATTTTACTCGCCATTTCATGCGCTTTGAGATGCCGCTTAGCCCAATACGCTACCTGAAATAGGAGCGACGTAAATTGAACAAATGTGATAGAATTACGCTGAATTCTTATATTAACCGTAATATAAAGTGATCTAAACGGGTCTCTGATTGCCCTATCATAGAAGTTTAATTGTGCATTTTACTCGTCATTTCATGCGCTTTGAGATGCCCCTTAGACCAATACGCTATCTGAAATAGGAGCGATGTAAATTGAACAAATGTGATAGAATTTCGGTGAATTCTTTTATTAACCATAATGTAAAATGATCCAATCGAGTCTCTGTTCGCCCTAGCATAGAAGTTTAATAGTGCATTTTACTCGCCATTTCATGCGCTTTGAGATGCCGCTTAGCCCAATACGCTATCTGAAATAGGAGCGACGTAAATTGAACAAATGTGATAGAATTTCGCTGAATTCTTATATTAACCGTAATATAAACTGATCTAATCGGGTCTCTGTTTGCCCTACCCTGGAAGTTTAATAGTGCATTTTACTCGCCATTTCATGCGCTTTGAGATGCCGCTTAGCCCAATACGCTATCTGAAATAGGAGCGACGTAAATTGAACAAATGTGATAGAAATACGCTGAATTCTTATATTAACCGTAATATAAAGTGATCTAATCGGGTCTCTGTTTGCCTTACCCTAGAAGTTTAATGGGGCATTTTACTCGCCATTTCATGCGCTTTGAGATGCCGCTTAGCCCAATACGCTATCTGATATAGGAGCGACGTAAATTGAACAAATGTGATAGAATCCCGCTGAATTCTTAAATTAACCATAATATAGAATGATCTAATCGGGTCTCTGTTTGCCCTACCCTAGAAGTTTAATAGTGCATTTTACTCGCCATTTCATACGCTTTGAGATGCCGCTTAGCCCAATACGCTATCTGAAATAGGAGCGACGTAAATTGAACAAATGTGATAGAATTTCACTGAATTCTTATATTAACCTTAATGTAAAATGATCTAATCGGGTCTCTGTTCGCCCTACCCTACAAGTTTAATAGTGCATTTTACTCGCCATTTCTTGCGTTTTGAGATGCCGCTTAGCCCAATACGCTATCTGAAATATGAGCGACACGAATTGAACAAATGTGATAGAATTTCCCTGAAATATTGTGTTAAACAAAATATAAAATGATCTAATCGGGTCCCTGATTGCCCTATCATACAAGTTTAATAGTGCATTTTACTGGTCATTTCATGCGCTTTGTGATGCCGCTTAGTCCAATACGGTACCTGAAATAGGAGCGATGTAAATTGAACAAATGTGATAGAATTTCCCTGAATTCTTATATTAACCTTAATGTAAAATGATCTAATCGGGTCTCTGTTCGCCCTACCCCAGAAGTTTAATAGTGCATTTCACTCGTCATTTCATGCGCTTTGAGTTGCCGCTTAGCCCAATACGCTATCTGAAATAGGAGCGACGTAAGTTGAACAAATGTGATAGAATTTCGCTGAATTCTTTTATTAACCATAATGTAAAATGATCTAATCGGGTCTCTGTTCGCCCTAGCCTGGAAGTTTAATAGTGCATTGTATTCGCCATTTCATGCGCTTTGAGATGCCGCGTAGCCCAATACGCTATCTGAAACAGGAGCGACGTAAATTGAACAAATGTGATAGAATTTCCCTGAAATCTTATATTGAACAAAATATAAAATGATCTAATCGGGTCTCTGATTGCCCTATCATAGACGTTTAGTAGTGCATTTTACTAGCCAGTCCACGCGCTTTAAGATGCCGCCTAGCCCAGTACGCTCTCTGAAATAGTAGCCACGTAAGTTGAACAAATGTGATAGAATTACGCTGAATTCGTATATTGACCGTAATACAAAATGATCTAATCGGGTCTCTGGTTGCCTTATCCTAGAAGTTTAATAGTGCATTTTACTCGTCATTTCATGCGCTTTGAGATGCCGCTTAGCCCAATACGCTATCTGAAATAGGAGCGATGTAAATTGAACAAATGTGATAGAATTTCGCTGAATTCTTTTATTAACCATAATGTAAAATGATCTAATCGGGTCTCTGTTCGCCCTAGCCTAGAAGTTTAATAGTGCATTTTATTCTCCATTTCATGCGCTTTGAGATGCCGCTTCGCCCAATACGCTCTCTGAAATAGGAGCGACGTAAATTGAACAAATGTGATAGAATTTCGCTGAATTCTAAAATTAACCAAAATATAAAATGATCTAATCGGGTCTCTGTTTGCCTTACCCTAGAAGTTTAATAGTGCATTTTACTCGCCATTTCATGCGCTTTGAGATGCCGCTTAGCCCAATACGCTATCTGATATAGGAGCGACGTAAATTGAACAAATGTGATAGAATCCCGCTGAATTCTTAAATTAACCATAATATAGAATGATCTAATCGGGTCTCTGTTTGCCCTACCCTAGAAGTTTAATAGTGCATTTTACTCGCCATTTCATGCGCTTTGAGATGCCGCTTAGCCCAATACGCTACCTGAAATAGGAGCGACGTAAATTGAACAAATGTGATAGAATTACGCTGAATTCTTATATTAACCGTAATATAAAGTGATCTAAACGGGTCTCTGATTGCCCTATCATAGAAGTTTAATTGTGCATTTTACTCGTCATTTCATGCGCTTTGAGATGCCCCTTAGACCAATACGCTATCTGAAATAGGAGCGATGTAAATTGAACAAATGTGATAGAATTTCGGTGAATTCTTTTATTAACCATAATGTAAAATGATCCAATCGAGTCTCTGTTCGCCCTAGCATAGAAGTTTAATAGTGCATTTTACTCGCCATTTCATGCGCTTTGAGATGCCGCTTAGCCCAATACGCTACCTGAAATAGGAGCGACGTAAATTGAACAAATGTGATAGAATTTCGCTGAATTCTTATATTAACCGTAATATAAACTGATCTAATCGGGTCTCTGTTTGCCCTACCCTAGAAGTTTAATAGTGCATTTTACTCGCCATTTCATGCGCTTTGAGATGCCGCTTAGCCCAATACGCTATCTGAAATAGGAGCGACGTAAATTGAACAAATGTGATAGAAATACGCTGAATTCTTATATTAACCGTAATATAAAATGATCTAATCGGGTCTCTGTTTGCCTTACCCTAGAAGTTTAATGGGGCATTTTACTCGCCATTTCATGCGCTTTGAGATGCCGCTTAGCCCAATACGCTATCTGATATAGGAGCGACGTAAATTGAACAAATGTGATAGAATCCCGCTGAATTCTTAAATTAACCATAATATAGAATGATCTAATCGGGTCTCTGTTTGCCCTACCCTAGAAGTTTAATAGTGCATTTTACTCGCCATTTCATACGCTTTGAGATGCCGCTTAGCCCAATACGCTATCTGAAATAGGAGCGACGTAAATTGAACAAATGTGATAGAATTTCACTGAATTCTTATATTAACCTTAATGTAAAATGATCTAATCGGGTCTCTGTTCGCCCTACCCTACAAGTTTAATAGTGCATTTTACTCGCCATTTCTTGCGTTTTGAGATGCCGCTTAGCCCAATACGCTATCTGAAATATGAGCGACACGAATTGAACAAATGTGATAGAATTTCCCTGAAATATTGTGTTAAACAAAATATAAAATGATCTAATCGGGTCCCTGATTGCCCTATCATACAAGTTTAATAGTGCATTTTACTGGTCATTTCATGCGCTTTGTGATGCCGCTTAGTCCAATACGGTACCTGAAATAGGAGCGATGTAAATTGAACAAATGTGATAGAATTTCGCTGAATTCTTAAATTATCCATAATATAAAATGATCTAATCGGGTCTCTGTTTGCCCTACCCTAGAAGTTTAATAGTGCATTTTACTCGCCATTTCATACGCTTTGAGATGCCGCTTAGCCCAATACGCTATCTGAAATAGGAGCGACGTAAGTTGAACAAATGTGATAGAATTTCGCTGAATTCTTTTATTAACCATAATGTAAAATGATCTAATCGGGTCTCTGTTCGCCCTAGCCTGGAAGTTTAATAGTGCATTGTATTCGCCATTTCATGCGCTTTGAGATGCCGCGTAGCCCAATACGCTATCTGAAACAGGAGCGACGTAAATTGAACAAATGTGATAGAATTTCCCTGAAATCTTATATTGAACAAAATATAAAATGATCTAATCGGGTCTCTGATTGCCCTATCATAGACGTTTAGTAGTGCATTTTACTAGCCAGTCCACGCGCTTTAAGATGCCGCCTAGCCCAGTACGCTCTCTGAAATAGTAGCCACGTAAGTTGAACAAATGTGATAGAATTACGCTGAATTCGTATATTGACCGTAATACAAAATGATCTAATCGGGTCTCTGTTTGCCTTATCCTAGAAGTTTAATAGTGCATTTTACTCGTCATTTCATGCGCTTTGAGATGCCGCTTAGCCCAATACGCTATCTGAAATAGGAGCGATGTAAATTGAACAAATGTGATAGAATTTCGCTGAATTCTTATGTTAACCAAAATATAAAATGATCTAATCTGGTCTCTGTTCGCCCTACCCTAGAAGTTTAATAGTGCATTTCACTCGTCATTTCATGCGCTTTGAGATGCCGCTTAGTCCAATACGCTATCTGAAATATGAGCGACGTAAATTGAACAAATGTGATAGAATTTCGCTGAATTCTCATATTAACATTAATGTAAAATGATCTAATCGAGTCTCTGTACGCCCTACCATAGAAGTTTAATAGTGAATTTCTCTCGTCATTTCATGCGCTTTGAGATGCCGCGTAGCCCAATACGCTATCTGAAATAGGAGCGACGTAAATTGAACAAATGTGATAGAATCTCCCTGAAATCTTATATTAAACAAAATATAAAATGATCTAATCCGGTCTCTGATTGCCCGATCATAGATGTTTAGTAGTGCATTTTGCTCGCCATTCCACGCGCTTTGAGATGCCGCCTAGCCCAGTACGCTACCTGAAATAGGAGCGACGTAAATTGAACAAATGTGATAGAATTTCGCTGAATTCTTATATTAACCAAAATATAAAATGATCTAATCGGGTCTCTGATTGCCCTATCATAGAAGTTTAATAGTTAATTTTACTCGCCATTCCACGCGCTTTAAGATGCCGACCAGCCCAGTACGCTATCTGAAATAGGAACGACGTAAATTGAACAAATGTGATAGAATTTTGCTGAATTCTTAAATTAACCATAATCTAAAATGATCTAATCGGGTCTCTGATTGCCCTACCCTAGAAGTTTACTAGTGCATTTTACTCGCCATTTCATGCGCTTTGAGATGCCGCTTAGCCCAATACGCTATCTGAAATAGGAGCGAAGTAAATTGAACAAATGTGATAGAATTTCGCTGAATTCTTATATTAACCAAAATATAAAATGATCTAATCGGGTCTCTGCTTGCCCTACCCTAGAAGTTTAATAGTGCATTTTACTCGCCAATCCACGCGCTTTAAAATGCCGCCTAGCCTAGTACGCTATCTGGAATGGGAGCGACGTAAGTTGAACAAATGTGATAGAATTACGCTGAATTCTTATATTAACCGTAATATAAAATGATCTAATCGGGTCTCTGTTTGCCCTACCCTCGAAGTTTAATAGTGCATTTTACTCGCCATTTCATGCGCTTTGAGGTGCCGCTTAGCCCAATACGCTATCTGAAATAGTAGCGACGTAAATTAAACAAATGTGATAGAATTTCGCTGAATCCTTATATTAACCAAAATATAAAATTATCTAATCGGGTCTCTGATTGCCCTATCATAGAAGTTTAGTAGTGCATTTTACTCGCCATTCCACGCGCATTAAGATGCCGCCTATCCGAGTACGCTATTTGAAATAGGAGCGACGTAAATTGAACAAATGTGATAGAATTTCCCTGAATTCTTATATTAACCTTAATGTAAAATGATCTAATCGGGTCTCTGTTCGCCCTACCCCAGAAGTTTAATAGTGCATTTCACTCGTCATTTCATGCGCTTTGAGTTGCCGCTTAGCCCAATACGCTATCTGAAATAGGAGCGACGTAAATTGAACAATTGTGATAGAATTTCGCTGAGTTCTTATATTAACCATAATATAAAATGATCTAATCGGGTCTCTGATTGCCCTATCATAGAAGTTTAATATTGCATTTTACTCGCCATTCCACGCGCTTTAAGATGCCGCCTCGCTCAGTACGCTATCTGAAATAGGAGCGACGAAAGTTGAACAAATGTGACAGAATTACGCTGAATTCTTATATTATCCGTAATATAAAATGATCTAATCGGGTCTCTGTTTGCCTTATCCTAGAAGTTTAATAGTGCATTTTCTCGCCATTTCATGCGCTTTGAGATGCCGCATAGCCCAATACGCTATCTGAAATAGGAGTGACGTAAATTGAACAAATGTGATAGAATTTCGCTGAATTGATAAATTAACCATAATATAAAATGATCTAATCGGGTCTCTGTTTGCCCTACCCGAGAAGTTTAATATTGCATTTTACTCGCCATTCCACGCGCTTTAAGATGCCGCCTAGCCCAGTACGCTATCTGAAATAGGAGCGACGTAAGTTGAACAAATGTGATAGAATTTCCCTGAATTCTTATATTAACCTTAATGTAAAATGATCTAATCGGGTCTCTGTTCGCCCTACCCTAGAAGTTTAATAGTGCATTTCACTCGTCATTTCATGCGCTTTGAGTTGCCGCTTAGCCCAATACGCTATCTGAAATACGAGCGACGTAAATTGAACAATTGTGATACAATTTCGCTGAATCTTTATATTAACCAAAATATAAAATGATCTAATCGGGTCTCTGATTGCCCTATCATAGAAGTTTAATAGTTAATTTTACTCGCCATTCCACGCGCTTTAAGATGCCGCCTAGCCCAGTACGCTATCTGAAATAGGAACGACGTAAATTGAACAAATGTGATAGAATTTTGCTGAATTCTTAAATTAACCATAATATAAAATGATCTAATCGGGTCTCTGATTGCCCTACCCTAGAAGTTTACTAGTGCATTTTACTCGCCATTTCATGCGCTTTGAGATGCCGCTTGGCCCAATACGCTATCTGAAATAGGAGCGAAGTAAATTGAACAAATGTGATAGAATTTCGCTGAATTCTTATATTAACCAAAATATAAAATGATCTAATCGGGTCTCTGATTGCCCTATCATAGAAGATTAATAGTGCATTGTATTCGCCATTTCATGCGCTTTAAGACGCCGCATAGCCCAATACGCTATCTGAAATAGGAGCGACGTAACTTGAACAAATGTGATATAATTTCGCTGAATTCTTAAATTAACCATAATATAAAATGATCTCATCGGGTCTCTGTTTGCCCTACCCTAGAAGTTTAATAGTGCATTTTACTCGCCATTTCATGCGCTCTGAGATGCCGCATAGCCCAATACGCTATCTGAAATAGGAGCGACGTAAATTGAACAAATGTGATAGAATTTCCGTGAATCCTTATATTAACCTTAATGTAAAATGATCTAATCGGGTCTCTGATCGCCATACCATAGAAGTCTGATGGTGCATTTCACTCGCCATCTCATGCGCTTTGAGATGCCGCCTAGCCCAGTACGCTATCTAAAATAGGAGCGACGTAAGTTGAACAAATGTGATAGAATTACGCTGAATTCTTATATTAACCGTAATATAAAATGATCTAATCGAGTCTCTGTTTGCCTTGTCCTAGAAGTTTAGTATTGCATTTTAGTCGCCATTTCATGCGCTTTGAGATGCCGCTTAGCCCAATACGCTATCTGATATTGGAGCGACGTAAATTGAACAAATGTGATAGAATTTCGCTCAATCCTTAAATTAACAATAATATAAAATGATCTAATCGGGTCACTGATTGCCCTACCCTAGAAGTTTAATAGTGCATTTTACTCGCCATTTCATGCGCTCTGAGATGCCGCATAGCCCAATACGCTATCTGAAATAGGAGCGACGTAAATTGAACAAATGTGATAGAATTTCCGTGAATCCTTATATTAACCTTAATGTAAAATGATCTAATCGGGTCTCTGATCGCCATACCATAGAAGTCTGATGGTGCATTTCACTCGCCATCTCATGCGCTTTGAGATGCCGCCTAGCCCAGTACGCTATCTAAAATAGGAGCGACGTAAGTTGAACAAATGTGATAGAATTACGCTGAATTCTTATATTAACCGTAATATAAAATGATCTAATCGAGTCTCTGTTTGCCTTGTCCTAGAAGTTTAGTATTGCATTTTAGTCGCCATTTCATGCGCTTTGAGATGCCGCTTAGCCCAATACGCTATCTGATATTGGAGCGACGTAAATTGAACAAATGTGATAGAATTTCGCTCAATCCTTAAATTAACAATAATATAAAATGATCTAATCGGGTCACTGATTGCCCTATCATAGAAGTTTAATAGTGCATTTTACTCGCCATTCCACGCGCTTTAAGCTGCCGCCTAGCCCAGTACGCTATCTGAAATAGGAGCGACGTAAATTGAACAAATGTGAGAGAATTTCGCTGAACTCTTAAATTCACTATAATATAAAATGATCTAATCGGGTCTCTGTTTTCCCTACCCTAGAAGTTTAATAGTGCATTTTACTCGCCATTTCATGCGCTTTGAGATGCCGCTTAGCCCAATACGCTACCTGAAATAGGAGCGACGTAAATTGAACAAATGTGATAGAATTACGCTGAATTCTTATATTAACCGTAATATAAAGTGATCTAATCGGGTCTCTGATTGCCCTATCATAGAAGTTTAATTGTGCATTTTACTCGTCCTTTCATGCGCTTTGAGATGCCGCTTAGCCCAATACGTTATCTGAAATCGGAGCGACGTAAATTGAACGAATGTGATAGAATTTCGCTGAATTCTTATATTAACCGTAATATAAACTGATCTAATCGGGTCTCTGTTTGCCCTACCCTAGAAGTTTAATAGTGCATTTTACTCGCCATTTCATGCGCTTTGAGATGCCGCTTAGCCCAATACGCTACCTGAAATAGGAGCGACGTAAATTGAACAAATGTGATAGAATTACACTGAATTCTTATATTAACCGTAATATAAAGTGATCTAATCGGGTCTCTGTTTGCCTTACCCTAGAAGTTTAATGGGGCATTTTACTCGCCATTTCATGCGCTTTGAGATGCCGCTTAGCCCAATACGCTATCTGATATAGGAGCGACGTAAATTGAACAAATGTGATAGAATTTCGCTGAATTCTTTTATTAACCATAATGTAAAATGATCGAATCGGGTCTCTGTTCGCCCTAGCCTAGAACTTTAATAGTGCATTTTATTCGCCATTTCATACGCTTTGAGACGCCGCTTAGCCCAATACGCTATCTGAAATAGGAGCGACGTAAATTGAACAAATGTGATAGAATTTCGTTGAATTCTTATATTATCCTTAATGTAAAATGATCTAATCTGGTCTCTCTTCGCCCTACCCTACAAGTTTAATAGTGCATTTTACTCGCCATTTCATGCGCTTTGAGATGCCGCGTAGCCCAATACGCTATCTGAAATAGGAGCGACGTAAATTGATCGAATGTGATAGAATTACGCTGAATTCTTATATTAACCATAATATAAAATGATTTAATCGGGTCTTTGTTTGCCTTACCCTAGAAGTTTAATAGTGCATTGTACTCGCCATTTCATGCGCTTTGAGATGCCGTATAGCCCAATACGCTATCTGAAATAGGAGCGACGTAAATTGAACAAATGTGATTGAATTTCCGTGAATTCTTATATTAACCTTAATGTAAAATGATCTAATCGGGTCTCTGTTCGCCCTAGCCTAGAAGTTTAATAGTGCATTTTACTCGCCATTTCATGCGCCATCAGATACGATATCTGAAATAGGAGCGACGTAAATTGAACAAATGTGATAGAATTTCGCTGAATTCTTTTATTAACCATAATATAAAATGATCTAAGCGGGTCTCTGTTTGCCCTACCCTAGAAGTTTAATAGTGCATTTCACTCGTCACTTCATGCGCTTTGAGATGCCGCTAAGCCCAATAAGCTATCTGAAATAGGAGCGACATAAATTGAACAAATGTGATAGAATTTCGCAGAATTCTTATGTTAACCAAAATATAAAATGATCTAATCTGGTCTCTGTTCGCCCTACCCTAGAAGTTTAATAGTGCATTACACTCGTCATTTCATGCGCTTTGAGATGCCGCTTAGCCCAATACGCTATCTGAAATATGAGCGACGTAAATTGAACAAATGTGATAGAATTTCGCTGAATTCTCATATTAACATTAATGTAAAATGATCTAATCGAGTCTCTGTTCGCCCTACCATAGAAGTTTAATAGTGCATTTCTCTCGTCATTTCATGCGCTTTGAGATGCCGCTTAGCCCAATAAGCTATCTGAAATAGGAGCGACGTAAATTGAACAAATGTGATAGAATTTCGCTGAATTCTTATGTTAACCAAAATATAAAATGATTTAATCGGGTCCCCGATTGCCCTATCATAGAAGTTTAATAGTGCATTTTACTCGCCATTCGACGCGCTTTAAGATGCCGCCTAGCCCAGTATACTATCTGAAATAGGAACGACGTAAATTGAACAAATGTGATAGAATTTTGCTGAATTCTTAAATTAACCATAACATAAAATGATCTAATCGGGTCTCTGTTTGCCCTACCCTAGAAGTTTAATAGTGCATTTTACTCGCCATTTCATGCGCCTTCAGATGCCGCTTAGCCCAATACGCTATCTGAAATAGGAGCGACGTAAATTGAACAAATGTGATGGAATATTGCAGAATTCTAAAATTAACCGTAATATAAAATGATCTAATCGGGTCTCTCTTTGCCTTATCCTAGAAGTTTAATAGTGCATTTTACTCGCCATTTCATGCGCTTTGAGATGCCGCTTAGCCCAATACGCTATCTGAAATAGGAGCGACGTAAATTGAACAAATGTGATAGAATTTCGCTGAATTCTTAAATTAACCAAAATATAAAATGATCTAATCGGGTCTCTGATTGCCCTGTCATAGTAGTTTAATAGTGGATTTTACTAGCCATTCCGCGCGCTTTAAGATGCCGCCTAGCCCAGTACGCTATCTGAAATGGGAGCGACGTAAATTGAACAAATGTGATAGAATTTGGCTGAATTCTTAAATTAACCATAATATAAAATGATATAATCCGGTCTGTGCTTGCGTTACCCAGGAAGTTTCATAGTGCATTTTACTCGCCATTCCACGCGCTTTAAGAAGCCGCCTAGCCCAGTACGCTATCTGAAATAGGAGCGACCTAAATTGAACAAGTGTGATAGAATTTTGCTGAATTCTTAAATTAACCATAATATATAATGATCTATTCGGGTCTCTGTTTGCCTTACCCTAGAAGTATAATAGTGCATTTTACTGGCCATTTCATGCGCTTTGAGGTGCCGCTTATCCCAATACGCTATCTGAAATAGGACCGACGTAAATTGAACAAATGTGATAGAATTTCCCTGAATTCTTATATTAACCTTAATGTAAAATGATCTAATCGGGTCTCTGTTCGCCCTACCCTAGAAGATTAATAGTGCATTTCACTCCTCATTTCATGCGCTTTGAGATGCCGCTTAGCCCAATAAGCTATCGGAAATAGGAGCGACGTAAATTGAATAAATGTGATAGAATTTCGCTGAATTCTTATATTAACCAAAATATAAAATGATCTAATCGGGTCTCTTATTGCCCTATCATAGAAGTTTCATAGTGCATTTGGCTGGCCCTTCCACGCGCTTTAAGATGCCGTCTAGCCCAGTACGCTATCTGAAATAGGAGCGGCGTAAGTTGAGCAAATGTGACACTATTACGCTGAATTCTTATATTAACCATAATATAAAATGATCTAATCGGGTCTCTATTTGCCCTACACTAGAACTTTAATAGTGCATTTTACTCCTCATTTCATGCGCTTTGAGATGCCGCTTAGCCCAATACGATATCTGAAATAGGAGTGATATAAATTGAACAAATGTGATAGAATTTCGCTGAATTCTTTTATTAACAATAATGTAAAATGATCGAATCGGGTCTCTGTTCGCCCTAGCCTAGAACTTTAATAGTGCATTTTATTCGCCATTTCATACGCTTTGAGACGCCTCTTAGCCCAATACGCTATCTGAAATAGGAGCGACGTAAATTGAACAAATGTGATAGAATTTCGTTGAATTCTTAAATTAACCATAATATACAATGATCTAATCGGGTCTCTGTTCGCCCTAGCCTAGAAGTTTAATTGTGCATTTTACTCGCCCTTCCACGCGCTTTAAGATGCTGCCTAGCCCAGTACGCTCTCTCGAGCAGGTGCGGCGTAAGTTTAACAAATGTGATAGAATTACGCTGAATTCTTATATTATCCGTAATATAAAATGATCTAATCGGGTCTCTGATTGCCCTATCATAGAACTTTAATAGTGCATTTTACTTGCCATTTCATGCGCTTTGAGAGGCCGCTTAGCCCAATACGCTACCTGAAATAGGAGCGACGTAAATTGAACAAATGTGATAGAATTTCCCTGAAATCTTATATTAAACAAAATATAAAATGATCTAATCGGGTCTCCGTTTGCCTTATCCTAGAAGTTTAATAGTGCATTATACTCGCCATTTCATGCTCTTTTAGATGCCGCCTAGCCAAGTACGCTATCTGAAATAGGAGCGACGTAAATTGAACAAATGTGATAGAATTTCCGTGAATTCTTATATTAACCTTAATGTAAAATGATCTAATCGGGTCTCTGTTCGCCCCACCCTAGAAGCTTAATAGTGCATTTCACTCGTCATTTCATGCGCTTTGAGATGTCGCTTAGCCCAATATGTTATCTGAAATAGGAGCGACGTAAATTGAACAAATGTGATAGAATTTCGCTGAATTCTTAAATTAACCATAATATAAAATGATCTAATCGGGTCGCTGATTGTACTATCATAGAATTTTAATATTGCATTTTACTCGCCATTCCACGCGTTTTAAGATGCCGCCTAGCCCAGTACGCTATCTGAAATAGGAGCGACGTAAATTGAACAAATGTGATAGAATTTTGCTGAATTCTTAAATTAACCATAATATAAAATGATCTAATCGGGTCTCTGATTGCCCTATCATAGAATTTTAATAGTGCATTTTACTCGCCATTCCACGCGCTTTAAGATGCCGCCTTCCCCAGTACGCTATCTGAAATAGGAGCGACGTAAATTGAACAAATGTGATAGAATTTCCCTGAAATCTTATATTAAACAAAATATAAAATGATCTAATCGGGTCTCTGATTGCCCTATCATAGAAGTTTAGTAGTGCATTTTATTCGCCATTCCACGCGCTTTAAGATGCCGCCTAGCCCAGTACGCTATCTGAAATGGGAGCGACGTAAGTTGAACAAATGTGATAGAATTACGCTGAATTCTTATATTAACCGTAATATAAAATGATCTAATCGGGTCTCTGTTTGGCTTATCCTAGACGTTTAATGGTGCATTTTACTTGCCATTTCATGCGCTTTGATATGCCGCATAGCCCAGTACGCTATCTGAAATAGGAGCGACGTAAATTGAACAAATGTGATAGAATTTCCGTGAATCCTGATATTAACCTTAATGTAAAATGATCTAATCGGGTCTCTGTTCGCCCTACCATAGAAGTCTAATGGTGCATTTCACTCGTGATTTCATGCGCTTTGAGATGCCGCCTAGCCCAGTACGCTATCTGAAATAGGAGCGACGTAAATCGAACAAATGTGATAGAATTTCCGTGAATCCTTACATTAACCTTAATGTAAAATGATCTAATCGGGTCTCTGTTCGCCCGACCATAGAAGTCTAATAGTGCATTTCACTCGCCATTTCATGCGCTTTGAGATGCCGTTTAGCCCAATACGCCATCTGAAATAGGAGCGACGTAAGTTGAATAAATGTGATAGAATTTCGCTGAATTATTTTATTAACCATAATGTAAAATGATCTGATCGGGGCTCTGTTCGCCCTAGCCTAGAAGTTTAATAGTGCATTTTATTCGCCATTTCATGCGCTTTGAGATGCCGCATAGCCCAATACGCTATCTGAAATAGGAGCGACGTAAATTGAACAAATGTGATAGAATTTCGCTGAATTCTTATATTAACCAAAATATAAAATGATCTAATCGGGTCTCTGATTGCCCTATCATAGAAGTTTAATAGTGCATTTTACTTGCCATTCCACGCGCTTTAAGATGCCGCCTAGCCCAGTACGCTATCTGAAATAGGAGCGACGTAAGTTGAACAAATGTGATAGAATTTCGCTGAATTATTTTATTAACCATAAGGTAAAATGATCTGATCGGGGCTCTGATCGCCATAGCCTAGAAGTTTTATAGTGCATTTTATTCGCCATTTCATGCGCTTTGAGATGCCGCTTAGCCGAGTTCGCTATCTGAAATAGGAGCGACGTAAATTGAACAAATGTGATAGAATTTCGCTGAATTCTTATATTAACCAAAATATAAAATGATCTAATCGGGTCTCTGATTGCCCTATCATAGAAGTTTAATAGTGCATTTTACTCGCCATTGCATGTGCTTTGAGATGCCGCATTGCCCAATACGCTATCTGAAATAGGAGCGACGTAAATTGAACAAATGTGATAAAATTTGACTGAAATCTTATATTAAACAAAATATAAAATGATCAAATCGGGTTTCTGATTGCCCTATCATAGAAGTTTAATGGTGCATTTTACTTGCCATTTCATGCGCTTTGATATGCCGCATAGCCCAATACGCTATCTGAAATAGGAGCGACGTAAATTGAACAAATGTGATAGAATTTCCGTGAATCCTGATATTAACCTTAATGTAAAATGATCTAATCGGGTCTCTGTTCGCCCTACCATAGAAGTCTAATGGTGCATTTCACTCGTCATTTCATGCGCTTTGAGATGCCGCCAAGCCCAGTACGCTATCTGAAATAGGAGCGACGTAAATTGAACAAATGTGATAGAATTTCTGTGAATCCTTATATTAACCTTAATGTAAAATGATCTAATCGGGTCTCTGTTCGCCCTACCATAGAAGTCTAATGGTGCATTTCACTCGCCATTTCATGCGCTTTGAGATGCCGCTTAGCCCAATACGCTATCTGAAATAGGAGCGACGTAAATTGAACAAATGTGATAGAATTTTCGTGAATCCTGATATTAACCTTAATGTAAAATGATCTAATCGGGTCTCTGTTCGCCCTACCATAGAAGTCTAATGGTGCATTTCTCTCGTGATTTCATGCGCTTTGAGATGCCGCCTAGCCCAGTACGCTATCTGAAATAGGAGCGACGTAAATTGAACAAATGTGATAGAATTTCCGTGAATCCTTATATTAACCTTAATGTAAAATGATCTAATCGGGTCTCTGTTCGCCCGACCATAGAAGTCTAATAGTGCATTTCACTCGCCATTTCATGCGCTTTGAGATGCCGTTTAGCCGAATACGCCATCTGAAATAGGAGCGACGTAAGTTGAACAAATGTGATAGAATTTCGCTGAATTATTTTATTAACCATAATGTAAAATGATCTGATCGGGGCTCTGTTCGCCCTAACCTAGAAGTTTAATAGTGCATTTTATTCGCCATTTCATGCGCTTTGAGATGCCGCATAGCCCAATACGCTATCTGAAATAGGAGCGACGTAAATTGAACAAATGTGATAGAATTTTGCTGAATTCTTAAATTAACCATAATATAAAATGATCTAATCGGGTCTCTTTTTGCCCTACCCTAGAAGTTTCATAGTGCATTTTACTCGCCATTTCATGCGCTTTGAGATGCCGCTTAGCCCAATACGCTATCTGAAATAGGATCGACGTAAATTGAACAAATGTGATAGAATTTTGCTGAATTCTTAAATTAACCATAATATAAAATGATCTAATCGGGTCTCTCTTCGCCCTACCCTACAAGTTTAATAGTGCATTTTACTCGCCATTTCATGCGCTTTGAGATGCCGCGTAGCCCAATACGCTATCTGAAATAGGAGCGACGTAAATTGATCGAATGTGATAGAATTACGCTGAATTCTTATATTAACCATAATATAAAATGATTTAATCGGGTCTTTGTTTGCCTTACCCTAGAAGTTTAATAGTGCATTGTACTCGCCATTTCATGCGCTTTGAGATGCCGTATAGCCCAATACGCTATCTGAAATAGGAGCGACGTAAATTGAACAAATGTGATTGAATTTCCGTGAATTCTTATATTAACCTTAATGTAAAATGATCTAATCGGGTCTCTGTTCGCCCTAGCCTAGAAGTTTAATAGTGCATTTTACTCGCCATTTCATGCGCCATCAGATACGATATCTGAAATAGGAGCGACGTAAATTGAACAAATGTGATAGAATTTCGCTGAATTCTTTTATTAACCATAATATAAAATGATCTAAGCGGGTCTCTGTTTGCCCTACCCTAGAAGTTTAATAGTGCATTTCACTCGTCACTTCATGCGCTTTGAGATGCCGCTAAGCCCAATAAGCTATCTGAAATAGGAGCGACATAAATTGAACAAATGTGATAGAATTTCGCAGAATTCTTATGTTAACCAAAATATAAAATGATCTAATCTGGTCTCTGTTCGCCCTACCCTAGAAGTTTAATAGTGCATTACACTCGTCATTTCATGCGCTTTGAGATGCCGCTTAGCCCAATACGCTATCTGAAATATGAGCGACGTAAATTGAACAAATGTGATAGAATTTCGCTGAATTCTCATATTAACATTAATGTAAAATGATCTAATCGAGTCTCTGTTCGCCCTACCATAGAAGTTTAATAGTGCATTTCTCTCGTCATTTCATGCGCTTTGAGATGCCGCTTAGCCCAATAAGCTATCTGAAATAGGAGCGACGTAAATTGAACAAATGTGATAGAATTTCGCTGAATTCTTATGTTAACCAAAATATAAAATGATTTAATCGGGTCCCCGATTGCCCTATCATAGAAGTTTAATGGTGCATTTTACTCGCCATTCGACGCGCTTTAAGATGCCGCCTAGCCCAGTATACTATCTGAAATAGGAACGACGTAAATTGAACAAATGTGATAGAATTTTGCTGAATTCTTAAATTAACCATAACATAAAATGATCTAATCGGGTCTCTGTTTGCCCTACCCTAGAAGTTTAATAGTGCATTTTACTCGCCATTTCATGCGCCTTCAGATGCCGCTTAGCCCAATACGCTATCTGAAATAGGAGCGACGTAAATTGAACAAATGTGATGGAATATTGCAGAATTCTAAAATTAACCGTAATATAAAATGATCTAATCGGGTCTCTCTTTGCCTTATCCTAGAAGTTTAATAGTGCATTTTACTCGCCATTTCATGCGCTTTGAGATGCCGCTTAGCCCAATACGCTATCTGAAATAGGAGCGACGTAAATTGAACAAATGTGATAGAATTTCGCTGAATTCTTAAATTAACCAAAATATAAAATGATCTAATCGGGTCTCTGATTGCCCTGTCATAGTAGTTTAATAGTGGATTTTACTAGCCATTCCGCGCGCTTTAAGATGCCGCCTAGCCCAGTACGCTATCTGAAATGGGAGCGACGTAAATTGAACAAATGTGATAGAATTTGGCTGAATTCTTAAATTAACCATAATATAAAATGATATAATCCGGTCTGTGCTTGCGTTACCCAGGAAGTTTCATAGTGCATTTTACTCGCCATTCCACGCGCTTTAAGAAGCCGCCTAGCCCAGTACGCTATCTGAAATAGGAGCGACCTAAATTGAACAAGTGTGATAGAATTTTGCTGAATTCTTAAATTAACCATAATATATAATGATCTATTCGGGTCTCTGTTTGCCTTACCCTAGAAGTATAATAGTGCATTTTACTGGCCATTTCATGCGCTTTGAGGTGCCGCTTATCCCAATACGCTATCTGAAATAGGACCGACGTAAATTGAACAAATGTGATAGAATTTCCCTGAATTCTTATATTAACCTTAATGTAAAATGATCTAATCGGGTCTCTGTTCGCCCTACCCTAGAAGATTAATAGTGCATTTCACTCCTCATTTCATGCGCTTTGAGATGCCGCTTAGCCCAATAAGCTATCTGAAATAGGAGCGACGTAAATTGAATAAATGTGATAGAATTTCGCTGAATTCTTATATTAACCAAAATATAAAATGATCTAATCGGGTCTCTTATTGCCCTATCATAGAAGTTTCATAGTGCATTTGGCTGGCCCTTCCACGCGCTTTAAGATGCCGTCTAGCCCAGTACGCTATCTGAAATAGGAGCGGCGTAAGTTGAGCAAATGTGACACTATTACGCTGAATTCTTATATTAACCATAATATAAAATGATCTAATCGGGTCTCTATTTGCCCTACACTAGAACTTTAATAGTGCATTTTACTCCTCATTTCATGCGCTTTGAGATGCCGCTTAGCCCAATACGATATCTGAAATAGGAGTGATATAAATTGAACAAATGTGATAGAATTTCGCTGAATTCTTTTATTAACAATAATGTAAAATGATCGAATCGGGTCTCTGTTCGCCCTAGCCTAGAACTTTAATAGTGCATTTTATTCGCCATTTCATACGCTTTGAGACGCCTCTTAGCCCAATACGCTATCTGAAATAGGAGCGACGTAAATTGAACAAATGTGATAGAATTTCGTTGAATTCTTAAATTAACCATAATATACAATGATCTAATCGGGTCTCTGTTCGCCCTAGCCTAGAAGTTTAATTGTGCATTTTACTCGCCCTTCCACGCGCTTTAAGATGCTGCCTAGCCCAGTA
Source organism: Macropis europaea (assembly GCA_916610135.2). Lineage (NCBI taxonomy): Eukaryota > Metazoa > Arthropoda > Insecta > Hymenoptera > Melittidae > Macropis > Macropis europaea. The sequence continues at coordinate 11,440 of CAKAJE020001286.1, read as the reverse complement.
CGCTCTCTCGAGCAGGTGCGGCGTAAGTTTAACAAATGTGATAGAATTACGCTGAATTCTTATATTATCCGTAATATAAAATGATCTAATCGGGTCTCTGATTGCCCTATCATAGAACTTTAATAGTGCATTTTACTTGCCATTTCATGCGCTTTGAGAGGCCGCTTAGCCCAATACGCTACCTGAAATAGGAGCGACGTAAATTGAACAAATGTGATAGAATTTCCCTGAAATCTTATATTAAACAAAATATAAAATGATCTAATCGGGTCTCCGTTTGCCTTATCCTAGAAGTTTAATAGTGCATTATACTAGCCATTTCATGCTCTTTTAGATGCCGCCTAGCCAAGTACGCTATCTGAAATAGGAGCGACGTAAATTGAACAAATGTGATAGAATTTCCGTGAATTCTTATATTAACCTTAATGTAAAATGATCTAATCGGGTCTCTGTTCGCCCCACCCTAGAAGCTTAATAGTGCATTTCACTCGTCATTTCATGCGCTTTGAGATGTCGCTTAGCCCAATATGTTATCTGAAATAGGAGCGACGTAAATTGAACAAATGTGATAGAATTTCGCTGAATTCTTAAATTAACCATAATATAAAATGATCTAATCGGGTCGCTGATTGTACTATCATAGAATTTTAATATTGCATTTTACTCGCCATTCCACGCGTTTTAAGATGCCGCCTAGCCCAGTACGCTATCTGAAATAGGAGCGACGTAAATTGAACAAATGTGATAGAATTTTGCTGAATTCTTAAATTAACCATAATATAAAATGATCTAATCGGGTCTCTGATTGCCCTATCATAGAATTTTAATAGTGCATTTTACTCGCCATTCCACGCGCTTTAAGATGCCGCCTTCCCCAGTACGCTATCTGAAATAGGAGCGACGTAAATTGAACAAATGTGATAGAATTTCCCTGAAATCTTATATTAAACAAAATATAAAATGATCTAATCGGGTCTCTGATTGCCCTATCATAGAAGTTTAGTAGTGCATTTTATTCGCCATTCCACGCGCTTTAAGATGCCGCCTAGCCCAGTACGCTATCTGAAATGGGAGCGACGTAAGTTGAACAAATGTGATAGAATTACGCTGAATTCTTATATTAACCGTAATATAAAATGATCTAATCGGGTCTCTGTTTGGCTTATCCTAGACGTTTAATGGTGCATTTTACTTGCCATTTCATGCGCTTTGATATGCCGCATAGCCCAGTACGCTATCTGAAATAGGAGCGACGTAAATTGAACAAATGTGATAGAATTTCCGTGAATCCTGATATTAACCTTAATGTAAAATGATCTAATCGGGTCTCTGTTCGCCCTACCATAGAAGTCTAATGGTGCATTTCACTCGTGATTTCATGCGCTTTGAGATGCCGCCTAGCCCAGTACGCTATCTGAAATAGGAGCGACGTAAATCGAACAAATGTGATAGAATTTCCGTGAATCCTTACATTAACCTTAATGTAAAATGATCTAATCGGGTCTCTGTTCGCCCGACCATAGAAGTCTAATAGTGCATTTCACTCGCCATTTCATGCGCTTTGAGATGCCGTTTAGCCCAATACGCCATCTGAAATAGGAGCGACGTAAGTTGAATAAATGTGATAGAATTTCGCTGAATTATTTTATTAACCATAATGTAAAATGATCTGATCGGGGCTCTGTTCGCCCTAGCCTAGAAGTTTAATAGTGCATTTTATTCGCCATTTCATGCGCTTTGAGATGCCGCATAGCCCAATACGCTATCTGAAATAGGAGCGACGTAAATTGAACAAATGTGATAGAATTTCGCTGAATTCTTATATTAACCAAAATATAAAATGATCTAATCGGGTCTCTGATTGCCCTATCATAGAAGTTTAATAGTGCATTTTACTTGCCATTCCACGCGCTTTAAGATGCCGCCTAGCCCAGTACGCTATCTGAAATAGGAGCGACGTAAGTTGAACAAATGTGATAGAATTTCGCTGAATTATTTTATTAACCATAAGGTAAAATGATCTGATCGGGGCTCTGATCGCCATAGCCTAGAAGTTTTATAGTGCATTTTATTCGCCATTTCATGCGCTTTGAGATGCCGCTTAGCCGAGTTCGCTATCTGAAATAGGAGCGACGTAAATTGAACAAATGTGATAGAATTTCGCTGAATTCTTATATTAACCAAAATATAAAATGATCTAATCGGGTCTCTGATTGCCCTATCATAGAAGTTTAATAGTGCATTTTACTCGCCATTGCATGTGCTTTGAGATGCCGCATTGCCCAATACGCTATCTGAAATAGGAGCGACGTAAATTGAACAAATGTGATAAAATTTCACTGAAATCTTATATTAAACAAAATATAAAATGATCAAATCGGGTTTCTGATTGCCCTATCATAGAAGTTTAATGGTGCATTTTACTTGCCATTTCATGCGCTTTGATATGCCGCATAGCCCAATACGCTATCTGAAATAGGAGCGACGTAAATTGAACAAATGTGATAGAATTTCCGTGAATCCTGATATTAACCTTAATGTAAAATGATCTAATCGGGTCTCTGTTCGCCCTACCATAGAAGTCTAATGGTGCATTTCACTCGTCATTTCATGCGCTTTGAGATGCCGCCAAGCCCAGTACGCTATCTGAAATAGGAGCGACGTAAATTGAACAAATGTGATAGAATTTCTGTGAATCCTTATATTAACCTTAATGTAAAATGATCTAATCGGGTCTCTGTTCGCCCTACCATAGAAGTCTAATGGTGCATTTCACTCGCCATTTCATGCGCTTTGAGATGCCGCTTAGCCCAATACGCTATCTGAAATAGGAGCGACGTAAATTGAACAAATGTGATAGAATTTTCGTGAATCCTGATATTAACCTTAATGTAAAATGATCTAATCGGGTCTCTGTTCGCCCTACCATAGAAGTCTAATGGTGCATTTCTCTCGTGATTTCATGCGCTTTGAGATGCCGCCTAGCCCAGTACGCTATCTGAAATAGGAGCGACGTAAATTGAACAAATGTGATAGAATTTCCGTGAATCCTTATATTAACCTTAATGTAAAATGATCTAATCGGGTCTCTGTTCGCCCGACCATAGAAGTCTAATAGTGCATTTCACTCGCCATTTCATGCGCTTTGAGATGCCGTTTAGCCGAATACGCCATCTGAAATAGGAGCGACGTAAGTTGAACAAATGTGATAGAATTTCGCTGAATTATTTTATTAACCATAATGTAAAATGATCTGATCGGGGCTCTGTTCGCCCTAACCTAGAAGTTTAATAGTGCATTTTATTCGCCATTTCATGCGCTTTGAGATGCCGCATAGCCCAATACGCTATCTGAAATAGGAGCGACGTAAATTGAACAAATGTGATAGAATTTTGCTGAATTCTTAAATTAACCATAATATAAAATGATCTAATCGGGTCTCTTTTTGCCCTACCCTAGAAGTTTCATAGTGCATTTTACTCGCCATTTCATGCGCTTTGAGATGCCGCTTAGCCCAATACGCTATCTGAAATAGGATCGACGTAAATTGAACAAATGTGATAGAATTTTGCTGAATTCTTAAATTAACCATAATATAAAATGATCTAATCGGGTCTCTGTTCGCCCTACCATAGAAGTCGAATAGTGCATTTCACTCGCCATTTCATGCGCTTTGAGATGCCGCCTAGTCCAGTACGCTATCTGAAATAGGAGCGACGTAAGTTGAACAAATGTGGTAGAATTACGCTGCATTCTTATATTAACCGTAATATAAAATGATCTAATCGGGTCTCTGTTTGCCTTATCCTAGAAGTTTAATAGCGCGTTTTACTCGCCATTCCACGCGCTTTAAGATGCCGCGTAGCCCAGTATGCTATCTGAAATAGGAGCGACGTAAATTGTACAAATGTGATAGAATTTCGCTGAATTCTTAAATTAACCATAATATAAAATGATCTAATCGGGTCTCTGTTTGCCTTATCCTAGAAGTATAATAGTGCATTATACTCGCCACTTCATGCGCTTTTAGATGCCGTTTAGCCCAATACGCTATCTGAAATAGGAGCGACGTAAGTTGAACGAATGTGATAGAATTTCGCTGAATTCTTTTATTAACCGTAATGTAAAATGATCTGATCGGGTCTCTGTTCGCCCTAGCCTAGAAGTTTAATAGTGCATTTTAGTCGCCATTTCATGCGCTTTGAGATGCCGCTTAGCCGAATACGCTATCTGAAATAGGAGCAACGTAAGTTGAACAAATGTGATAGAATTACGCTGCATTCTTATATTAAAGGTAATATAAAATGATCTAATCGGGTCTCTGTTCGCCTTATCCTAGAAGTTTAATTGCGCGTTTTACTCGCCATTCCACTAGCTTTAAGATGCCGCCTAGCCCAGTATGCTATCTGAAATAGGAGCGACGTAAATTGAACAAATGTGATAGAATTTCTCTGTATTCTTATATTAACCATAATATAAAATGATCTAATCGGGTCTCTGTTTGCCCTACCATAGAAGTTTCATAGTGCACTTTACTCGCCATTCCACGCGCTTTAAGATGCCGCCTAGCCCAGTACGATATCTGAAATAGGAGCGACGTAAGTTGAACAAATGTGATAGAATTTTGCTGAATTCTTAAATTAACCATAATATAAAATGATCTAATCGGGTCTCTGTTTGCCCTACCCTAGAAGTTTAATAGTGCATTTCACTCGTCACTTCATGCGCATTGAGATGCCGCTAAGGCCAATAAGCTATCTGAAATAGGAGCGACGTAAATTGAACAAATGTGATAGAATTTCGCAGAATTCTTATATTAACCAAAATATAAAATGATCTAATCTGGTCTCTGTTCGCGCTAGCCTAGAAGTTTAATAGTGCATTTTATTCGCCATTTCATGCGCTTTGAGATGCCGCATAGCCCAATACACTATCTGAAACAGGAGCGACGTAAATTGAACAAGTGTGATACAATTTCCCTGAAATCTGATATTAAACAAAATATAAAATGATGTAATCGTGACTCTGATTGCCCTATCATAGAAGTTTAGTAGTGCATTTTACTCGCCATTCCACGCGCTTTAAGATGCCGCCTAGCCCAGTACGCTATCTGAAATAGGAGCGACGTAAGTTGACCAAATGTGATAGAATTACGCGGCATTCTTGTATTAACCGTAATATAAAATGATCTAATCGGGTCTCTGTTCGCCCTACCATAGAAGTCTAATAGTGCATTTCACTCGCCATTTCATGCGCTTTGAGATGCCGCATAGCCCAATACGCTATCTGAAATGGGAGCGACGTAAATTCAACAAATGTGATAGAATTTCGCTGAATTCTTTTATTAACCAAAATGTAAAATGATCTAATTGGGTCTCTGTTCGCCCTAGCCTAGAAGTTAAATAGTGCATTTTAGTCGCCATTTCATGCGCTTTGAGATGCCGCATATCCCAATACGCTATCTGAAATAGGAGCGACGTAAGTTGAACAAATGTGATAGAATTACGCTGAATTCTTATATTAACCGTAATATAAAATGATCTAATCGGGTCTCTTTTTTCCCTACCCTAGAAGTTTCATTGTGCATTTTACTCGCCATTTCATGCGCTTTGAGATGCCGCCTAGCCCAATACGCTATCTGAAATAGGAGCGACGGAAGTTGAACAAATGTGATAGAATTTCGCTGAATTCTTTTATTATCCATAATGTAAAATGATCTAATCGGGTCTCTGTTTGCCCTACCCTAGAAGTTTGATAGTGCATTTTACTCGCCATTTCATGCGCTTTGAGATGCCGCTTAGCCGAATACGCTAACTGAAATAGGAGCGACGTAAATTGAACAAATGTGATAGAATTTTGCTGAATTCTTAAATTAACCATAATATAAAATGATCTAATCGGGTCTCTGTTCGCCCTACCATAGAAGTCTAATAGTGCATTTCACTCCCCATTCCACGCGCTTTAAGATGCCGCCGAGGCCAGTACGCTATCTGAAATAGGAACGACGTAAATTGAACAAATGTGATAGAATTTTGCTGAATTCTTAAATTAACCATAATATAAAATGATCTAATCGGGTCTCTGTTTGTCCTACGCTAGAAGTTTAATAGTGCATTTTACTCGCCATTTCATGCGCTTTGAGATGCCGCCTAGCCCAGTACGCTATCTGAAATAGGAGCGACGTAAATTGAACAAATGTGATACAATTTCGCTGAATTCTTAAATTAACCATAATATAAAATGATCTTATCGGGTCTCTGTTTGCCCTACCCTAGAAGTTTGATAGTGCATTTTACTCGCCATTTCATGCGCTTTGAGATGCCGCTTAGCCGAATACGCTAACTGAAATAGGAGCGACGTAAATTGAACAAATGTGATAGAATTTTGCTGAATTCTTAAATTAACCATAATATAAAATGATCTAATCGGGTCTCTCTTCGCCCTACCATAGAAGTCTAATAGTGCATTTCACTCCCCATTCCACGCGCTTTAAGATGCCGCCGAGGCCAGTACGCTATCTGAAATAGGAACGACGTAAATTGAACAAATGTGATAGAATTTCGCTGAATTCTTAAATTAACCATAATATAAAATGATTTAATCGGGTCTCTGTTTGCCTTATCCTAGAAGTTTAATAGCGCATTTTACTCGCCATTGCATGCGCTTTGAGATGCCGCTTAGCCCAATAAGCTATCTGAAATAGGAGCGACGTAAATTGAACAAATGTGATAGAATTTCGCAGAATTCTTATATTAACCAAAATATAAAATGATCTAATCGTGACTCTGATTGCCCTATCATAGAAGTTTAGTAGTGCATTTTACTCGCCATTCCACGCGCTTTAAGATGCCGCCTAGCCCAGTACGCTATCTGAAATAGGAGCGACGTAAATTGAACAAATGTGATAGAATTTCGCTGAATTCTTTTATTAACCAAAATGTAAAATGATCTAATCGGGTCTCTGTTCGCCCTAGCCTAGAAGTTTAATAGTGCATTTTAGTCGCCATTTCATGCGCTTTGAAATGCCGCTTAGCCCAATACGCTATCTGAAATAGGAGCGACGTAAATTGAACAAATGTTATAGAATTTCCGTGAATTCTTATATTAACCTTAATGTAAAATGATCCAATCGGGTCTCTGTTCGCCCTACCATAGAAGTCTAATAGTGTATTTCACTCGCCATTTCATGCGCTTTGAGACGCCGTTTAGCCCAATACGCCATCTGAGATAGGAGCGACGTAAGTTGAACAAATGTGATAGAATTTCGCTGAATTCTTATATTAACCAAAATATAAAATGATCTAATCGGGTCTCTGATTGCCCTATCATAGAAGTTTAATAGTGCATTTTACTTGCCATTCCACGCTCATTAAGATGCCGCCTAGCCCAGTACGCTATCTGAAATAGCAGCGACGTAAGTTGGACAAATGTGATAGAATTTCGCTGAATTCTTAAATTAACCATAATATAAAATGATCTAAACGGGTCTCTGTTCGCCCTACCCTAGAAGTTTAATATTGCCTTTCACTCGTCATTTCATGCGCTTTGAGATGCCGCTTAGCCCAATACGCTATCTGAAATAGGAGCGACGTAAGTTGAACAAATGTGATAGAATTTCGCTGAATTCTTTTATTAACCGTAATGTAAAATGATATAATCGGGTCTCTGTTTGCCCTACCCTAGAAGTTTAATGGTGCATTTCACTCGTCATTTCATGCGCTTTGAGATGCCGCTTAGCCGAATACGCTAACTGAAATAGGAGCGACGTAAATTGAACAAATGTGATAGAATTACGCTGCATTCTCATATTAACCGTAATATAAAATGATCTACTCGGGTCTCCGTTTGCCTTATCCTAGAAGTTTAATAGCGCGTTTTACTCGCCACTCCACGCGCTTTAAGATGCCGCCTAGCCCAGTATGCTATCTGAAATAGGAGCGACGTAAATTGAACAAATGTGATAGAATTTCGCTGAATTCTTAAATTAACCATAATATAAAATGATCTAATCGGGTCTCTGTTTGCCCTACCCTAGAAGTTTAATAGTGCAATTTATTCACCATTTCATGCGCTTTGAGATGCCGCATAGCCCAATACGCTATCTGAAATAGGAGCGACAGAAGTTGAACAAATGTGATAGAATTTCGCTGAATTCTTTTATTAACCAAAATGTAAAATGATCTAATCGGGTCTCTGTTTGCCCTACCCTAGAAGTTTAATAGTGCATTTCACTCGCCATTTCATGCGCTTTGAGAGGTCGCTTAGCCCAATACGCTATCTGAAATAGGAGCGACGTAAATTGAACAAATGTGATAGAATTTCCGTGAATACTTATATTAACCTTAATGTAAAATGATCTGATCGGGTCTCTGTTCGCCCTACCATAGAAGTCTAATAGTGCATTATACTCGCCATTTCATGCGCTTTGCGATGCCGCTTAGGCCAATACGCTATCTGAAATAGGGGCGACATAAATTGAATAAATGTGATAGAGTTTCGCTGAATTCTTGAATTAACCATAATATAAAATGATCTTATTGGGTGTCTGTTTGCCCTACCCTAGAAGTTTAATATTGCATTTTACTCGCCATTTCTTGCGCTTTGAGATGCCGCCTAGCCCAGTATGCTATCTGAAATAGGAGCGACGTAAATTGAACGAATGTGATAGAATTTCGCTGAATTCTTTTATTAACCAAAATGTAAAATGATCTAATCGGGTCTCTGTTCGCCCTAGCCTAGAAGTTTAATAGTGCATTTTAGTCGCCATTCTACGCGCTTTAAGATGCCTCCCAGCCCAGTACGCTATCTGAAATAGGAGCGACGTAAGTTTCACAAATGTGATAGAATTACTCCGAATTTTTATATTAACCGTAATATAAAATGGTCTAATCGGGTCTCTGTTTGCATTATCCTAAAAGTTTAATAGTGCATTATACTCGCCATTTCATGCGCTTTGAGATGCCGCATAGCCCAATACGCTATCTGAAATAGGAGCGACGTAAGTTGAACAAATGTGCTGGAATCACGCTGCATTCTTATATTAACCATAATATGAAATGATCTAATCGGGTCTCTGTTTGCCCTACCCTAGAAGTTTAACAGTGCATTTGACTCGCCATTTCATGCGCTTTGAGATGCCGCTTAGCCCAATACGCTATCTGAAATAGGAGCGGCGTAAATTGAACAAATGTGATAGAATTTCCCTGAATACTTATATTAACCTTAATGTAAAATGATATAATCGGGTCTCTGTTCGCCCTACCCTAGAAGTTTAATAGATCATTTCACTCGCCATTTCATGCGCATTGAGATGCCGCTTAGCCCAATACGCTATCTGAAATAGGATCGGCGTAAATAGAACAATTGTGATAGAATTTCGCTGAATTCTTATATTAACCAAAATATAAAATGATCTAATCGGGTCTCTGATTGCCCTATCATAGAAGGTTAATAGTGCATTTTACTCGCCAATCCACGCGCTTTAAGATGCCGCCTAGACCAGTACGCTATCTGAAATAGGAGCGACGTAAATTGAACAAATGTGATAAAATTTTGCTGAATCCTTAAGTTAACCATAATATAAAATGATCTAATCGGGTCTCTGTTTGCCCTACCCTAGAAGTTTAATAGTGCATTTTACTCGCCATTTCATGCGCTTTGAGATGCAGCTTAGCCCAATACGCTATCTGAAATTGGAGCGACGTAAATTGAACAAATGTGATAGAATTTTTCTGAATTCTTAAATAAACCTTAATATGAAATGATCTAATCGGGTCTCTGTTTGCCCTACCCTGGAAGTTTAACAGTGCATTTTAATCGCCATTTCATGCGCTTTGAGATGCCGCTTAGCCCAATACGCTGCCTGAAATAGGAGCGACGTAAATTGAACAAACGTGATAAAATTTCCCTGAATTCTTATATTAACCGTAATATAAAATGATGTAATCGGTTCTCTGTTCGCCCTACCCTAGAAGTTTAATAGTGCATTTCACTCGTCATTTCATGCGCTTTGAGATGCCGCCTAGCCCAGTACGCTATCTGAAATAGGAGCGACGTAAGTTGAACAAATGTGATAGAATTACGCTCAATTATTATATTAACCGTAATATAAAATTATCTAATCGGGTCTCTGTTTGCCCTACCCTAGAAGTTTAATAGTGCACTTTGCTCGCCATTTCATGCACTTTGAGATGGCGCTTAGCCCAATACGCTATCTGAAATAGGAGCGACGTAAATTGAACAAATATGATAGAGTTTCGCTGAATTCTTAAATTAACCATAATATAAAATGATCTTATCGGGTCTCCGTTTGCCCTACCCTAGAAGTTTAACAGTGCATTTTATCCGCCATTTCTTGCGCTTTGAGATGCCGCTTAGCCCAATACGCTATCTGAAATATCAGCGACGTAAATTGAACAAATGTGATAGAATTACGCTGAATTCTTATATTAACCGTAATATAAAATGATCAAATCGGGTCTCTGTTTGCCTTGTCCTAGAAGTTTAATAGTGCATTTCACTCGCCATTTCATGCGCTTTGAGATGCCTCTTAGCCCAATAAGCTATCTGAAATAGGAGCGACGTAAATTGAACCAATGTGATAGAATTTTTCTGAATTCTTAAATAAACCATAATATGAAATGATCTAATCGGGTCTCTGTTTGCCCTACCCTAGAAGTTTAACAGTGCATTTTACTCGCCATTTCATGCGCTTTGAGATGCAGCTTAGCCCAATACGCTATCTGAAATAGGAGCGACGTAAATTGAACAAATGTGATAGAATTTCGCTGAATTCTTAAATTAACCATAATATGAAATGACCTAATCGGGTCTCTTTTTGCTCTACCCTAGAAGTTTAATAGTGCATTTTACTCGTCATTTCATGCGCTTTGAGATGCCGCCTAGCCCAGTACGCTACCTGAAATAGGGGCGACGTAAATTGAACAAACGTGATAGAATTTCGCTGAATTCTTATATTAACCAAAATATATAATGATCTAATCGGGTCTCTGATTGCCCTATCATAGAAGTTTAAGAGTGCACTTTGCTCGCCATTCCACGCGCTTTAAGGTGTCGCCTAGCCCAGTACGCTATCTGGAATAGGAGCGACGTAAGTTGAACAAATGTGATAGAATAACGCTGAATTCTTATATTAACCGTAATATAAAATGGTCTAATCGGGTCTCCGTTTGCCTTATCCGAGAAGTTTAATAGTGCATTTTACTCGCCATTTCTTGCGCCTTGAGATGCCGCTTAGCCCAATACGCTATCTGAAATATCGGCGACGTAAATTGACCAAATGTGAGAGAATTTCGCTGAATTCTTATATTAACCAAAATATAAAATGATCTAATCGGGTCTCTGATTGCCCTATCATAGAAGTTTAAAAGTGCATTTTACTCGCCATTCCACGCGCTTTAAGATGCCGCGTAGCCCAGTA
>CAKAJE020001285.1:0-35829 GCA_916610135.2 Macropis europaea | reverse complement strand
ATATTACGGTTAATATAAGAATTCAGCGTAATTCTATCACATTTGTTCAATTTACGTCGCTCCTATTTCAGATAGCGTATTGGGCTAAGCGGCATCTCAAAGCGCATGAAATGGCGAGTAAAATGCACTATTAAACTTCTAGGGTAGGGCGAACAGAGACCCGATTAGATCATTTTACATTAAGGTTAATATAAGTATTTCAGGGAAATTCTATCACAGTTGTTCAATTTACGTCGCTCCTATTTCAGATAGCGTATTGGGCTAAGCGGCATCTCAAAGCGCATGAAATGACGAGTGAAATGCACTCTTAAACTTCTAGGGTAGGGCAAACAGAGACCCGATTAGATCATTTTATATTATGGTTAATTTAAGAATTCAGCAAAATTCTATCACATTTGTTCAATTTACGTCGCTCCTATTTCAGATAGCGTACTGGGCGAGGCGGCATCTTAAAGCGCGTGGAATGGCGAGTTAACTGCACTATTAAGCTTCTATGATAGGGCAATCAGAGACCCGATTAGATCATTTTCTATTACGGTTAATATAAGAATTCAGCGTAATTCTGTCACATTGTTCAACTTACGTAGCTCCTATTTCAGATAGCGTACTGGGCTAGGCGGCAACATAAAGCGCGTGGAATGGCGAGTAAAGTGCACTATTAAACTTCTATGATAGGGCAATCCAGAGACCCGATTAGATCATTTTACATTTTCGTTAATATAAGTATTCAGGGAAATTCTATCACATTTGTTCAATTTACGTGGCTCCTATTTCAGATAGCTTATTGGGCTCAGCGGCATCTCAAAGCGCATGAAATATCGAGTGAAATGCACTATTAATCTTCTAGCGTAGGGCGAACACAGACCCGATTAATTCATTTTACATTAAGGTTAATATAAGAATTCAGCGAAATTCTATCACATTTGTTCAATTTACGTCGCTCCTATTTCAGATAGCGTATTGGGCTAAGGGGCATCTCAAAGCGCATGATATGGCGAGTAAAATGCAATATTACACTTCTAGGGTAGGGCAAACAGAGACCTGATTAGATCATTTATAATTATGGTTAATTTAAGAATTCAGCGAAATTGTATCACATTTGTTCAATTTACGTCGCTCCTATTTCAGATAGCGTACTGGGCTAGGCGGAATCTTAAAGCGCGTAGATTGGCGAGTAAAATGCACTATTGATCTTCTAGGGTAAGGCAAACAGAGTCCCGATTAGATCATTTTATTTACGGTTTACTATAAGAATTCAGCGTAATTCTATCACATTTGTTCAATTTTACGTCGCTCCTATTTCAGATAGCGTATTAGGCTCAGCGGCATTTCAAAGCGCATGATATATCGAGTGAAATGCACTATTAATCTTCTAGCGTAGGGCGAACAGAGACGCGATTAATTCATTTTACATTAAGGTTAATATAAGAATTCAGCGAAATTCTATCACATTTGTTCAATTTACGTCGCTCCTATTTCAGATAGCGTATTGGGCTAAGCGGCATCTCAAAGCGCATTAAATGACGAGTAAAATGCACTATTAAGCTTCTATGATAGGGCAATCAGAGACCCGATTAGATCATTTATATTTTGGTTAATATAAGAATTCAGCGAAGTTCTATCACATTTGTTCAATTTACGTCGGCTCCTATTTCAGATAGCGTATTGGGAGAAGCGGCATCTCAAAAGCGCATAAAATGGCGAGTAAAATGCACTATTAAACTTCAAGGGTAGGGCAAACAGAGACCCGATTAGATCATTTTATATTATGGTTAATTTAAGAAATCAGCAAAATTCTATCACATTTGTTCAATTTACGTCGTTCCTATTTCAGATAGCGTATTGGGCTATGCGGCATCTCAAAGCGCATGAAATGGCGAGAGAAATGCACTATTAAACTTCTAGGATAGGGCAAACAGAGACCCGATTAGGTCATTTTATATTATGGTTAATTTAAGAATTCAGCGAAATTCTATCTCATTAGTTAAATTTACGTAGCTCCTATTTCAGATAGCGTACTGGGCTAGGCCGCATCTTAAAGCGCGTGGAATGGCGAGTAAAATGCACTATTAAACTTCCATGATAGGGCAATCAGAGGCCCGATTAGATCATTTTACATTAAGGTTAAAATAAGAATTCAGCGAAATTCTATCACATTTGTTCAATTTACGTTGCTCCTATTTCAGATAGCGTATTGGGCTAAGCGGCATCTCATAGCGCAAGAAATGGCGAGTAAAATGCACTATTAAACTTCTAGGGCAGATTATGGTTAATTTAAGAATTCAGCGAAATTCTATCACAATTGTTCAATTTACGTCGCTACTATTTCAGATAGCGTATTGGGCTAAGCGGCATCTCAAAGCGCAAGAAATGGCGAGTAAAATGCACTCTTAATCTTCTATGATAGGGCAATCAGAGACCCGATTAGATCATTTTATATGTTGGTTAATATAAGAATGCAGCGAAATTCTATCACATTTGTTCAATTTACGTAGCTCCTATTTCAGATAGCGTCTTGGGCTATGCGGCATCCCAAAGCGCACGAAATGGCGAGTAAAATGCACTATTAAACTTCTAGGTAGGCGAACAAAGACCCGATTAGATCATTTTTCATTAAGGTTAATATAAGAATTCAGGGAAATTCTATCACATTTGTTCAACATACGCCGCTCCTATTTCAGATAGTGTACTGGGCTAGGCGGCATCTTAAAGCGCGTGGAATGGCGAGTAAAGTGCACTATTAAACTTCTATGATAGGGCAATCAGAGACCCGATTATATCATTTTATATTTTCGTTAATATAAGAATTCAGCGAAATTCTATCACATTTGTTCAATTTACGTCGCTCCTATTTCAGATAGCTTATTGGGCTAAGCGGCATCTCAAAGCGCATGAAATCACGAGTGAAATGTACTATTAAACTTCTAGGGTAAGGCGAACAAAGACACGATTAGATCATTTTACATTAAGGTTAATATAAGTATTCAGGGAAATTCTATCACATTTGTTCAATTTACGTGGCTCCTATTTCAGATACCTTATTGGGCTCAGCGGCATCTCAAAGCGCATGTAATATCGAGTGAAATGCACTATTAATCTTCTAGCGTAGGGCGAACAGAGACCCGATTAGATCATTTTACATTAAGGTTAATATAAGAATTCAGCGAGATTGTCTCACATTTGTTCAATTTTCGTCGCTGATATTTCAGATAGCGTATTGGGCTAAGCGGCATCTCAAAGCGCAAGAAATGGCGAGTAAAATGAACTATTAAACTTCCAGGGTAGGGCAAACAGAGACCCGATTAGATCATTTTATATTATTGTTAATTTAAGAATTCAGCGGAATTCTATCACATTTGTTCAATTTACGTCGCTCCTATTTCAGATAGCGTATTGGGCTAAGCGGCATCTCAATGCGCATGAAATGTCGAGGAAAATGCACTATTAAACTTCTAGGGTAGGGCAATCAGAGACCCGATTAGATCATTTTATATTATGGTTAATATAAGAATTCAGCAAAATTCTATCACATTTGTTCAATTTACGTCGTTCCTATTTCAGATAGCATACTGGGCTAGGCGGCATCTTAAAGCGCGTGGAATGCCGAGTAAAATGCACTATTAAACTTCTAGGGTAGGGCGAACAAAGACCAGATTAGATCATTTTTCATTAAGGTTAATATAAGAATTCAGGGAAATTCTATCACATTTGTTCAACATACGTCGCTCCTATTTCAGATACTGTACTGGGCTAGGCGGCATCTTAAAGCGCGTGGAAGGGCGAGTAAAATGCACTACTAAACTTCTATGATAGGGCAATCAGAGTCCCTTTAGATCAATTTATATTTTGTTTAATATAAGATTTCAGGGAAATTCTATCACATTTGTCCAATTTACGTCGCTGATATTTCAGATAGCGTATTGGGCTAAGCGGCATGTTAAAAGCGCAAGAAATGGCGAGTAAAATGCACTCCTAAACTTCTATGATAGGGAAATCAGAGACCCGATTAGATCATTTTATATACGGTTAATATAAGAATTCAGCGTAATTCTGTCACATTTGTTCAAGTTACGTAGCTCCTATTTCAGATAGCGTACTGGGCTAGGCGTCAACTTAAAGCGCGTGGAATGGCGAGTAAAATGCACTATTAAACTTCTATGATAGGGCAATCAGATACCCGATTAGATCATTTTATATGTTGGTTAATATAAGAATTCAGCGAAATTCTATCACATTTGTTCAATTTACGTCGCTCCTATTTCAGATAGCGTATTGGGCTAAGAGGCATCTCAAAGCGCATGAAATGGCGAGTAAAATGCACTATTAAACTTCTAGGGTAGGGCAATCAGAGACCCGATTAGATCATTTTATATTATGGTTAATATAAGAATTCATCGAAATTCTATCACATTTGTTCAATTTACGTCGCTCCTACTTCAGATAGCTTATTGGGCTAAGCGGCATCTCAAAGCGCATGAAATGACGAGTGAAATGCACTATTAAACTTCTAGGGTAGGGCGAACAAAGACCCGAGTAGATCATTTTACATTAAGGTTAAAATAAGAATTCAGCGAAATTCTATCACATTTGTTCAATTTACGTCGCTCCTATTTCAGATAGCGTATTGGGCTAAGCCGCATCTCAAGGCGCAAGAAATGGCGAGTAAAATGCACTATTAAACTTCTAGGGTAGGGCAATCAGAGACCCGATTACATCATTTTATATTATGGTTAATATAAGAATTCAGCAAAATTCTATCACATTCGTTCAATTTACGTCGTTCGTATTTCAGATAGCGTACTGGGCTAAGCGGCATCTCAAAGAGCATGAAATGGCGAGTATAATGCACTATTAAACTTCTAGGGTAGGGCAAACAGAGACCCGATTAGATCAGTTTGTATTATGGCTAATTTAAGAATTCAGCAAAATTTATCACATTTGTTCAATTTACGTCGTTCCGATTTCAGATAGCGTACTGGGCTAGGCGGCATCTTAAAGCGCGTGGAATGGCGAGTGAAATGCACTATTGAACTTCTATGATTGGGCAATCAGAGACACGATTAGATCATTTTATATTTTGGTTAATACAAGAATTCAGCGAAATTCTATCACATTTGTTCAATTTACGTCGTTCCTATTCAGATAGCGTACTGGGCTAGGCGGCATCTTAAAGCGCGTGGAATGGCGAGTGAAATGCACTATTAAACTTCTATGATAAGGCAATCAGAGACCCGATTAGATCATTTTATATTTTGGTTGATACAAGAATTCAGCGAAATTCTATCACATTTGTTCAATTTACGTCGCTCCTATTTCAGATAGCTAATTGGGCTATGCGGCATCTGAAAGCGCATGCAATTACGAGTGAAATGCACTATTAAACTTCTAGGGTAGGGCGAACAGAGACCCGATTAGATCATTTTACATTAAGGTTAATATAAGAATTCAGCGAAATTCTATCACATTTGTTCAATTTACGTCTTTGATATTTCAGATAGCGTATTGGGCTAAGCGGCATCTGAAAGCGTATGAAATGGCGAGTAAAACGCACTATTAAACTTCTAGGGTACGGCAAACAGGGACCCGATTAGATCAGTTTATATTATGGTTAATTTAAGAATTCAGCAAAATTCTATCACATTTGTTCAATTTACGTCGTTCCTATTTCAGAGAGCGTGCTGGGCTAGGCGGCATCTTAAAGCGCGTGGAATGGCGAGTGAAATGCACTATTAAACTTCTATGATAAGGCAATCAGAGACCCGATTAGATCATTTTATATTTTGGTTGATACAAGAATTCAGCGAAATTCTATCACATTTGTTCAATTTACGTCGCTCCTATTTCAGATAGCTAATTGGGCTATGCGGCATCTCAAAGCGCATGCAATTACGAGTGAAATGCACTATTAAACTTCTAGGGTAGGGCGAACAGAGAACCGATTAGATCATTTTACATTAAGGTTAATATAAGAATTCAGCGAAATTCTATCACATTTGTTCAATTTACGTCGCTCCTATTTCAGATAGCTTATTGGGCTAAGCGGCATCTCAAAGCGCCTGAAATGACGAGTGAAATTCACTATTAAACTTCTATGATAGGGCAAACAGAGCCCAGATTAGGTCATTTTATATTAAGGTTAATATAAGAATTCAGAGAAATTCTATCACATTTGTTCAATTTACGTCGCTCCTATTTCAGATAGCGTACTGGGCTAGGCGGCATCTTAAAGCGCGTGGAATGGCGAGTAAAATGCACTATTAAACTTCTAGGGTAGGGCAAACAGAGACCCGATTAGATCATTTTATATTATGGTTAATTTAAGAATTCAGCAAAATTCTATCACATTTGTTCAATTTACGTCGCTCCTATTTCAGATAGCGTATTGGGCTAAGCGGCATCTCAAAGCGCATGAAATTGCGAGTAAAATGCACTTTTAAACTTCTATGATACGGCAATCAGAGACCCGATTAGATCATTTTATATTTTGGTTAATATAAGAATTCAGCGAAATTCTATCACACTTGTTCAATTTACATCGCTCTTATTTCAGATAGCGTAATGGGCTAAGCGGCATCTCAAAGCGCATGAAATGACGAGTGAAATGCACTATTAGACTTCTATGGTAGGGCGAACAGAGACCCGATTAGATCATTTTACATTAAGGTTAATATAAGAATTCAGGGAAATTCTATCACATTTGTTCAATTTACGTCGCTCCTATTTCAGATAGCGTATTGGGCTAAACGGCATCTCAAAGCGCATGAAATGGCGAGTAAAATGCACTGTCAAACTTCTAGGGTAGGGCAAACAGAGACCCGATTAGATGATTTTATATTATGGTTAATTTAAGAATTCAGCAAAATTCTATCACATTTGTTCAATTTACGTCGTTCCTATTTCAGATAGCGTAATGCGCTAGGGGGCATCTTAAAGCGCGTGGACTGGCGATTGAAATGCACTATTAAACTTCTATGATAGGGCGATCAGAGACCCAATTAGATCATTTTATATTTTGGTTAATACAAGAATTCAGCGAAATTCTATCACATTTGTACAATTTACGTCGCTCCTATTTCAGATAGCTTATTGGGCTAAGCGTCATCTCAAAGCGCATGAAATCATGAGTGAAATGCACTTTTAAACTTCTAGGGCAGGGCGAACAGAGACCAGATTAGATCATTTTACATTAAGGTTAATATAAGAATTCAGGGAAATTCTATCACATTTGTTCAATTTACGTCGCTCCTATTTCAGATAGCTTATTGGGCTAAGCGGCATCTCAAAGCGCATGAAATGACGAGTGAAATGCACTATTAATCTTCTAGGGCAGGGCGAACAGAGACCCGATTAGAACATTTTACATTAAGGTTAATATAAGAATTCAGCGAAATTCTCTCACATTTGTTCAATTTACGTCGCTGATATTTCAGATAGCGTATTGGGCTAAGCGGCATCTCAAAGCGCAAGAAATGATGAGTAAAATGCACTATTAAACTTCTAGGGTAGGGCAAACATAGACCTGATTAGATCAATTTATATTATGGTTAATTTAAGAATTCAGCGAAATTCTATCACATTTGTTCAATTTACGTCGCTCCTATTTCAGATAGCGTATTGGGCTAAGCGGCATCTCAAAGCGCATGATATGACGAGTGAAACTCACTATTAATCTTCTAGGGTAGGGCGAACAGAGACCCGATTAGAACATTTTACATTATGGTTAATATAAGAATTCAGCGAAATTCTCTCACATTTGTTCAATTTACGTCGCTGATATTTCAGATAGCGTGTTGGGCTAAGCGGCATCTCAAAGCGCAAGAAATGGTGAGTAAAATGCACTATTAAACTTCTAGGGTAGGGCAAACAGAGACCCGTTAAGATCATTTTATATTATGGTTAATTCAAGAATTCAGCGAAACTTTATCACATTTGTTCAATTTACGTCGCTCCTATTTCATATAGCGTATTGGGCGAAGCGGCATCTCAATGCGCATGAAATGGCGAGTAAAATGCACTATTAAACTTCTAGGATAAGGCAAACAGAGACCCGATTAGATCATTTTATATTACGGTTAATATAAGAATTCAGCGTAATTCTATCACATTTGTTCAATTTACGTCGCTCCTATTTCAGATAGCGTATTGGGCTAAGCGGCATCTCAAAGCGCATGAAATGGCGAGTAAAATGCACTATTAAACTTCTAGGGTAGGGCGAACAGAGACCCGATTAGATCATTTTACATTAAGGTTAATATAAGTATTCAGGGAAATTCTATCACAGTTGTTCAATTTACGTCGCTCCTATTTCAGATAGCGTACTGGGCTAGGCGGCAACATAAAGCGCGTGGAATGGCGAGTAAAGTGCACTATTAAACTTCTATGATAGGGCAATCAGAGACCCGATTAGATCATTTTACATTTTCGTTAATATAAGTATTCAGGGAAATTCTATCACATTTGTTCAATTTACGTGGCTCCTATTTCAGATAGCTTATTGGGCTCAGCGGCATCTCAAAGCGCATGAAATATCGAGTGAAATGCACTATTAATCTTCTAGCGTAGGGCGAACACAGACCCGATTAATTCATTTTACATTAAGGTTAATATAAGAATTCAGCGAAATTCTATCACATTTGTTCAATTTACGTCGCTCCTATTTCAGATAGCGTATTGGGCTAAGGGGCATCTCAAAGCGCATGATATGGCGAGTAAAATGCAATATTACACTTCTAGGGTAGGGCACACAGAGACCTGATTAGATCATTTTATATTATGGTTAATTTAAGAATTCAGCGAAATTGTATCACATTTGTTCAATTTACGTCGCTCCTATTTCAGATAGCGTACTGGGCTAGGCGGAATCTTAAAGCGCGTAGATTGGCGAGTAAAATGCACTATTGATCTTCTAGGGTAAGGCAAACAGAGTCCCGATTAGATCATTTTATATTACGGTTAATATAAGAATTCAGCGTAATTCTATCACATTTGTTCAATTTACGTCGCTCCTATTTCAGATAGCGTATTAGGCTCAGCGGCATTTCAAAGCGCATGATATATCGAGTGAAATGCACTATTAATCTTCTAGCGTAGGGCGAACAGAGACGCGATTAATTCATTTTACATTAAGGTTAATATAAGAATTCAGCGAAATTCTATCACATTTGTTCAATTTACGTCGCTCCTATTTCAGATAGCGTATTGGGCTAAGCGGCATCTCAAAGCGCATTAAATGACGAGTAAAATGCACTATTAAGCTTCTATGATAGGGCAATCAGAGACCCGATTAGATCATTTTATATTTTGGTTAATATAAGAATTCAGCGAAGTTCTATCACATTTGTTCAATTTACGTCGCTCCTATTTCAGATAGCGTATTGGGAGAAGCGGCATCTCAAAGCGCATAAAATGGCGAGTAAAATGCACTATTAAACTTCAAGGGTAGGGCAAACAGAGACCCGATTAGATCATTTTATATTATGGTTAATTTAAGAAATCAGCAAAATTCTATCACATTTGTTCAATTTACGTCGTTCCTATTTCAGATAGCGTATTGGGCTATGCGGCATCTCAAAGCGCATGAAATGGCGAGAGAAATGCACTATTAAACTTCTAGGATAGGGCAAACAGAGACCCGATTAGGTCATTTTATATTATGGTTAATTTAAGAATTCAGCGAAATTCTATCTCATTAGTTAAATTTACGTAGCTCCTATTTCAGATAGCGTACTGGGCTAGGCCGCATCTTAAAGCGCGTGGAATGGCGAGTAAAATGCACTATTAAACTTCCATGATAGGGCAATCAGAGGCCCGATTAGATCATTTTACATTAAGGTTAAAATAAGAATTCAGCGAAATTCTATCACATTTGTTCAATTTACGTAGCTCCTATTTCAGATAGCGTATTGGGCTAAGCGGCATCTCATAGCGCAAGAAATGGCGAGTAAAATGCACTATTAAACTTCTAGGGCAGATTATGGTTAATTTAAGAATTCAGCGAAATTCTATCACAATTGTTCAATTTACGTCGCTACTATTTCAGATAGCGTATTGGGCTAAGCGGCATCTCAAAGCGCAAGAAATGGCGAGTAAAATGCACTCTTAATCTTCTATGATAGGGCAATCAGAGACCCGATTAGATCATTTTATATGTTGGTTAATATAAGAATGCAGCGAAATTCTATCACATTTGTTCAATTTACGTAGCTCCTATTTCAGATAGCGTATTGGGCTAAGCGGCATCCCAAAGCGCACGAAATGGCGAGTAAAATGCACTATTAAACTTCTAGGGTAGGGCGAACAAAGACCCGATTAGATCATTTTTCATTAAGGTTAATATAAGAATTCAGGGAAATTCTATCACATTTGTTCAACATACGCCGCTCCTATTTCAGATAGTGTACTGGGCTAGGCGGCATCTTAAAGCGCGTGGAATGGCGAGTAAAGTGCACTATTAAACTTCTATGATAGGGCAATCAGAGACCCGATTATATCATTTTATATTTTCGTTAATATAAGAATTCAGCGAAATTCTATCACATTTGTTCAATTTACGTCGCTCCTATTTCAGATAGCTTATTGGGCTAAGCGGCATCTCAAAGCGCATGAAATCACGAGTGAAATGTACTATTAAACTTCTAGGGTAAGGCGAACAAAGACACGATTAGATCATTTTACATTAAGGTTAATATAAGTATTCAGGGAAATTCTATCACATTTGTTCAACATACGTCGCTCCTATTTCAGATACTGTACTGGGCTAGGCGGCATCTTAAAGCGCGTGGAAGGGCGAGTAAAATGCACTACTAAACTTCTATGATAGGGCAATCAGAGTCCCGTTTAGATCAATTTATATTTTGTTTAATATAAGATTTCAGGGAAATTCTATCACATTTGTCCAATTTACGTCGCTGATATTTCAGATAGCGTATTGGGCTAAGCGGCATGTTAAAGCGCAAGAAATGGCGAGTAAAATGCACTCCTAAACTTCTATGATAGGGAAATCAGAGACCCGATTAGATCATTTTATATTACGGTTAATATAAGAATTCAGCGTAAATCTGTCACATTTGTTCAAGTTACGTAGCTCCTATTTCAGATAGCGTACTGGGCTAGGCGTCAACTTAAAGCGCGTGGAATGGCGAGTAAAATGCACTATTAAACTTCTATGATAGGGCAATCAGATACCCGATTAGATCATTTTATATGTTGGTTAATATAAGAATTCAGCCAAATTCTATCACATTTGTTCAATTTACGTCGCTCCTATTTCAGATAGCGTATTGGGCTAAGAGGCATCTCAAAGCGCATGAAATGGCGAGTAAAATGCACTATTAAACTTCTAGGGTAGGGCAATCAGAGACCCGATTAGATAATTTTATATTATGGTTAATATAAGAATTCATCGAAATTCTATCACATTTGTTCAATTTACGTCGCTCCTACTTCAGATAGCTTATTGGGCTAAGCGGCATCTCAAAGCGCATGAAATGACGAGTGAAATGCACTATTAAACTTCTAGGGTAGGGCGAACAAAGACCCGATTAGATCATTTTACATTAAGGTTAAAATAAGAATTCAGCGAAATTCTATCACATTTGTTCAATTTACGTCGCTCCTATTTCAGATAGCGTATTGGGCTAAGCCGCATCTCAAGGCGCAAGAAATGGCGAGTAAAATGCACTATTAAACTTCTAGGGTAGGGCAATCAGAGACCCGATTACATCATTTTATATTATGGTTAATATAAGAATTCAGCAAAATTCTATCACATTTGTTCAATTTACGTCGTTCCTATTTCAGATAGCATACTGGGCTAGGCGGCATCTTAAAGCGCGTGGAATGGCGAGTAAAATGCACTATTAAACTTCTATGATACGGCAATCAGAGACCCGATTAGATCATTTTATATTTTGGTTAATATAAGAATGCAGCGAAATTCTATCACATTTGTTCAATTTACGTCGCTCCTATTTCAGATAGCGTATTGCACTAAGCGGCACCTTAAAGCGCGTGGAATGGCGATTGAAATGCACTATTAAACTTCTCTGATAGGGCAATCAGAAACCCGATTAGATCGTTTTATATTTTGGTTAATACAAGAATTCAGCGAAATTCTATCACATTTGTTCAATTTACGTCGTTGATATTTCAGATAGCGTATAGGGCTACGCGGCATCTCAAAGCGCAAGAAATGGGGAGTAAAATGCACTATTACACTTCTAGGGTAGGGCAAACAGAGACCCGATTAGATCATTTTATATTATGGTTAATTTAATAATTCACCGAAATTCTATCACATTTGTTCAATTTACGTCGTTGATATTTCAGATAGCGTATAGGGCTAAGCGGTATCTCAAAGCGCAAGAAATGGCGAGTAAAACGCACTATTACACTTCTAGGGTAGGGCAAACAGAGACCCGATTAGATCATTTTATATTATGGTTAATTTAATAATTCACCGAAATTCTATCACATTTGTTCAATTTACGTCGCTCCTATTTCAGATAGCGTATTGGGCTAAGCGGCATCTCAAAGCGCATGAAATGGCGAGTAAAATGCACTGTTAAAATTCTAGGGTAGGGCAAACAGAAATCCGATTAGATCATTTTATATTATGGTTAATTTAAGAATTCAGCAAAATTCTATCACATTCGTTCAATTTACGTCGTTCGTATTTCAGATAGCGTACTGTGCTAAGCGGCATCTCAAAGAGCATGAAATGGCGAGTATAATGCACTATTAAACTTCTAGGGTAGGGCAAACAGAGACCCGATTAGATCAGTTTGTATTATGGCTAATTTAAGAATTCAGCAAAATTTTATCACATTTGTTCAATTTACGTCGTTCCGATTTCAGATAGCGTACTGGGCTAGGCGGCATCTTAAAGCGCGTGGAATGGCGAGTGAAATGCACTATTGAACTTCTATGATTGGGCAATCAGAGACACGATTAGATCATTTTATATTTTGGTTAATACAAGAATTCAGCGAAATTCTATCACATTTGTTCAATTAACGTCGCTCCTATTTCAGATAGCTAATTGGGCTATGCGGCATCTCAAAGCGCATTCAATTACGAGTGAAATGCACTATTAAACTTCTAGGGTAGGGCGAACAGAGACCCGATTAGATCATTTTACATTAAGGTTAATATAAGAATTCAGCGAAATTCTATCACATTTGTTCAATTTACGTCGTTCGTATTTCAGATAGCGTGCTGGGCTAAGCGGCATCTCAAAGAGCATGAAATGGCGAGTATAATGCACTATTAAACTTCTAGGGTAGGGCAAACAGAGACCCGATTAGATCAGTTTGTATTATGGCTAATTTAAGAATTCAGCAAAATTTTATCACATTTGTTCAATTTACGTCGTTCCGATTTCAGATAGCGTACTGGGCTAGGCGGCATCTTAAAGCGCGTGGAATGGCGAGTGAAATGCACTATTAAACTTCTATGATAAGGCAATCAGAGACCCGATTAGATCATTTTATATTTTGGTCGATACAAGAATTCAACGAAATTCTATCACATTTGTTCAATTTACGTCGCTCCTATTTCAGATAGCTAATTGGGCTGTGCGGCATCTCAAAGCGCATGCAATTACGAGTGAAATGCACTATTAAACTTCTAGGGTAGGGCGAACAGAGACCCGATTAGATCATTTTACATTAAGGTTAATATAAGAATTCAGCGAAATTCTATCACATTTGTTCAATTTACGTCTTTGATATTTCAGACAGCGTATTGGGCTAAGCGGCATCTGAAAGCGTATGAAATGGCGAGTAAAACGCACTATTAAACTTCTAGGGTACGGCAAACAGAGACCCGATTAGATTAGTTTATATTATGGTTAATTTAAGAATTCAGCAAAATTCTATCACATTTGTTCAATTTACGTCGTTCCTATTTCAGATAG
Organism: Macropis europaea; assembly: GCA_916610135.2. Lineage (NCBI taxonomy): Eukaryota > Metazoa > Arthropoda > Insecta > Hymenoptera > Melittidae > Macropis > Macropis europaea. The sequence goes on along the minus strand of CAKAJE020001285.1, from coordinate 21,914 downwards.
CGTACTGGGCTAGGCGGCATCTTAAAGCGCGTGGAATGGCGAGTGAAATGCACTATTAAACTTCTATGATAAGGCAATCAGAGAACCGATTAGATCATTTTATATTTTGGTCGATACAAGAATTCAGCGAAATTCTATCACATTTGTTCAATTTACGTCGCTCCTATTTCAGATAGCTAATTGGGCTATGCGGCATCTCAAAGCGCATGCAATTACGAGTGAAATGCACTATTAAACTTCTAGGGTAGGGCGAACAGAGAACCGATTAGATCATTTTACATTAAGGTTAATATAAGAATTCAGCGAAATTCTATCACATTTGTTCAATTTACGTTGTTGATATTTCAAATAGCGTATTGGGCTAAGCGGCATCTTAAAGCGCATGAAATGGCGTGTAAAATGCACGATTAAACTTCTAGGGTAGGGCAAACAGAGACCCGATTAGATCATTTTATACTTTGGTTAATATAAGAATTCAGCGAAATTCTATCACATTTGTTCAATTTACGTCGCTCCTATTTCAGACAGCTTATTGGGCTTAGCGGCATCTCAAATCGCATGAAATGGCGAACAAAATGCACTATTAAACTTCTAGGCTAGGGCGAACAGAGACCAGATTAGATCATTTTATGTTTTGGTTAATATAAGAATTCTGCGGAATTCTATCACATTTGTTCAAGTTACGTCGCTCCTATTTCAGATAGCGTACTGGGCTAGGCGGCATCTTAAAGCGCGTGGAATGGCGAGTAAAATGCACTATTAAACTTCTATGATAGGGCAATCAGAGACCCGATTAGATCATTTTATATTTTGGTTAATATAAGAATTCAACGAAATTCTATCACATTTGTAAAATTTACGTCGCTCCTATTACCGATAGCTTATTGGGCTTAGCGGCATCTCAAAGCGCATGAAATGACGAGTGAAATGCACTATTAAGCTTCCAGGCTAGGGCGAACAGAGACCCGATTAGATCATTTTACATTCTGGTTAATAAAATAATTCAGCGAAATTCTATCACATTTGTTCAACTTTCGTTGCTCCTATTTCAGATAGCGTATTGGGTTAAGCGGCATCTCAAAGCGCATGAAATGGCGAGTACAATGCACTATTAAACTTCTAGGGTAGGGCAAACAGAGACCAGATTAGATCATTTTATATTTTGTTTAATTTAAGAATTCAGCAAGATTCTATCACATTTGTTGAATTTACGTCGCTCCTATTTCAGATAGCGTACTGGGCTAGGCGGCATCTTAAAGCGCGTGGAATGGCGAGTAAAATGCACTGTTAAACTTCAATGATAGGGCAGTCAGACACCCGATTAGATCATTTTATATTTTGTTTAATATAAGATTTCAGGGAAATCCTATCACATTTGTTGTATTTACGTCGCTCCTATTTCAGTTAGCGTATTCGGCTAACCGGCATCTCAAAGCGCATGAAATGGCGAATAAAATGGACTATTAAACTTCTAGGGTAGGGCAAACAGAGACCCGATTAGATCATTTTATATTACGGTTAATATAAGAATTCAGCGTAATTCTATCACATTTCTTCAAATTACGTCGCTCCTATTTCAGATAGCGTACTGGGCTGGCCGGCATCTTAAAGCGCGTGGAATGGCGAGTAAAATGCACTATTAAACTTCTATGATAGGGCAATCAGTGACCTGATTAGATCATTTTATATTTTGTTTAATATAAGATTTCAGGGAAATTCTATCACATTTGTTCAATTTACGTCGCTCCTATTTCAGATAGCGTATTGGGCTAAGCGGCAACTAAAAGCGCATGAAATGACGAGTGAAATGCACTATTAAACTTCTAGGGTAGGGCGAACAGAGACCCGATTAGATCATTTTACATTAAGGTTAATATAAGAATTCAGGGAAATTCTATCACATTTGTTCAATTCGTGTCGCTCATATTTCAGATAGCGTATTGGGCTAAGCGGCATCTCAAAGCGCATGAAATGGCGAGTAAAATGCACTATTAAACTCCTAGGGTAGGGCAAACAGAGACCCTATCAGATCATTTTATATTATGGTTAATTTAAGAATTCAGCGAAATTCTATCACATTTGTTCAATTTACGTCGCTCCTATTTCAGATAGCGTATTGGGCTAAGCGGCATCTCAAAGCGCGTGGAATGGCGAGTGAAATGCACTATTAAACTTCTATGATAAGGCAATCAGAGAACCGATTAGATCATTTTATATTTTGGTCGATACAAGAATTCAGCGAAATTCTATCACATTTGTTCAATTTACGTCGCTCCTATTTCAGATAGCTAATTGGGCTATGCGGCATCTCAAAGCGCATGCAATTACGAGTGAAATGCACTATTAAACTTCTAGGGTAGGGCGAACAGAGAACCGATTAGATCATTTTACATTAAGGTTAATATAAGAATTCAGCGAAATTCTATCACATTTGTTCAATTTACGTTGTTGATATTTCAAATAGCGTATTGGGCTAAGCGGCATCTTAAAGCGCATGAAATGGCGTGTAAAATGCACGATTAAACTTCTAGGGTAGGGCAAACAGAGACCCGATTAGATCATTTTATACTTTGGTTAATATAAGAATTCAGCGAAATTCTATCACATTTGTTCAATTTACGTCGCTCCTATTTCAGACAGCTTATTGGGCTTAGCGGCATCTCAAATCGCATGAAATGGCGAACAAAATGCACTATTAAACTTCTAGGCTAGGGCGAACAGAGACCAGATTAGATCATTTTATGTTTTGGTTAATATAAGAATTCTGCGGAATTCTATCACATTTGTTCAAGTTACGTCGCTCCTATTTCAGATAGCGTACTGGGCTAGGAGGCAGCTTAAAGCGCGTGGAATGGCGAGTAAAATGCACTATTAAACTTCTATGATAGGGCAATCAGAGACCCGATTAGATCATTTTATATTTTGGTTAATATAAGAATTCAACGAAATTCTATCACATTTGTAAAATTTACGTCGCTCCTATTACCGATAGCTTATTGGGCTTAGCGGCATCTCAAAGCGCATGAAATGACGAGTGAAATGCACTATTAAGCTTCCAGGCTAGGGCGAACAGAGACCCGATTAGATCATTTTACATTCTGGTTAATAAAATAATTCAGCGAAATTCTATCACATTTGTTCAACTTTCGTTGCTCCTATTTCAGATAGCGTATTGGGTTAAGCGGCATCTCAAAGCGCATGAAATGGCGAGTACAATGCACTATTAAACTTCTAGGGTAGGGCAAACAGAGACCAGATTAGATCATTTTATATTTTGTTTAATTTAAGAATTCAGCAAGATTCTATCACATTTGTTGAATTTACGTCGCTCCTATTTCAGATAGCGTACTGGGCTAGGCGGCATCTTAAAGCGCGTGGAATGGCGAGTAAAATGCACTGTTAAACTTCAATGATAGGGCAGTCAGACACCCGATTAGATCATTTTATATTTTGTTTAATATAAGATTTCAGGGAAATCCTATCACATTTGTTGTATTTACGTCGCTCCTATTTCAGTTAGCGTATTCGGCTAACCGGCATCTCAAAGCGCATGAAATGGCGAATAAAATGGACTATTAAACTTCTAGGGTAGGGCAAACAGAGACCCGATTAGATCATTTTATATTACGGTTAATATAAGAATTCAGCGTAATTCTATCACATTTCTTCAAATTACGTCGCTCCTATTTCAGATAGCGTACTGGGCTGGCCGGCATCTTAAAGCGCGTGGAATGGCGAGTAAAATGCACTATTAAACTTCTATGATAGGGCAATCAGTGACCTGATTAGATCATTTTATATTTTTTTTAATATAAGATTTCAGGGAAATTCTATCACATTTGTTCAATTTACGTCGCTCCTATTTCAGATAGCGTATTGGGCTAAGCGGCAACTAAAAGCGCATGAAATGACGAGTGAAATGCACTATTAAACTTCTAGGGTAGGGCGAACAGAGACCCGATTAGATCATTTTACATTAAGGTTAATATAAGAATTCAGGGAAATTCTATCACATTTGTTCAATTCGTGTCGCTCATATTTCAGATAGCGTATTGGGCTAAGCGGCATCTCAAAGCGCATGAAATGGCGAGTAAAATGCACTATTAAACTCCTAGGGTAGGGCAAACAGAGACCCTATCAGATCATTTTATATTATGGTTAATTTAAGAATTCAGCGAAATTCTATCACATTTGTTCCATTTACGTCGCTCCAATTTCAGATAGCGTATTTGGCTAAGCGGCATCTCAAAGCGCATGAAATGGCGAATAAAATGCACTATTAAACTTCTAGGCTAGGGCGAACAGAGACCCGAGCAGATCATTTTACATTATGGTTAATAAAAGATTTCAGCGTAATTCTATCACATTTGTTCAACTTACGTCGCTCCTATTTCACATAGCCTATTGGGCTAAGCGGCAACTCAAAGCGCATGAAATGTCGAGTGAAATGCACTATTAAACTTCTAGGGTGGGGCAATCAGAGACCCGATGAGATCATTTTATATTACGGTTAATATAAGAATTCAGCGAAGTTCTATCACATTTGTTCAATTTACGTCGCTCCTATTTCAGATAGCTTATTGGGCTAAGCGGCAACTCAACGCGCATGAAATGACGAGTGCAATGCACTATTAAACTTCTAGGGTAGGGCGAACAATGACCCGATTACATCATTTTACATTAAGGTTAAAATAAGAATTCAGCGAAATTCTATCACATTTGTTCAATTTACGTCGCTCCTATTTCAGATAGCGTATTGGGCTAAGCTGCATCTCAAAGCGCAAGAAATGGTTCGTACAATGCACTATTCAACTTCTAGGGTAGGGCAAACAGAGACCGGATTAGATCATTTTATATTTTGGTTAATATAAGAATTCAGCGAAATTCTATCACATTTGTTCAATTTACGTCGCTCCTATTTCAGATAGCGTATTGGGCTAAGCGGCATCTCAAAGCGCATGAAATGGCGAGTAAATTGCACTATTAAACTTCTAGGGTAGGGCAATCAGAGACCCGATTAGATCATTTTATATTACGGTTAATATAAGAATTCAGCGTAATTCTGTGACATTTGTTCAACTTACGTAGCTCCTATTTCAGATAGCGTACTGGGCTAGGCGGCAACTTAAAGCGCGTGGAATGGTGAGTAAAATGCACTATTAAACTTCTAGGGTAGGGCAATCAGAGACCCGATTAGATCATTTTATAATATGGTTAATATAAGAATTCAGCGAAGTTCTATCACATTTGTTTAATTTACGTCGCTCCTCTTTCAGATAGCGTATTGGTCTAAGCGGCATCTCGAAGCGCATGAAATGGCGAGTAAAATGCACTATTAAACTTCTAGGGTAGGGCAATCAGAGACCCGATTAGATCATTTTATATTTTGGTTAATATAAGAATTCAGCGAAATTCTATCACATTTGTTCAATTTACGTCGCTCCTATTTCAGATAGCGTATTGGGCTAAGCGGCATCTCAAAGCGCATGAAATGGCGAGTAAAATGCACTATTAAACATCTTGGGTAGGGCGAACAGAGACCCGATTACATCATTTTATATTATGGTTAATTTAAGAATTCAGCAAAATTCTATCACATTTGTTCAATTTACATCGCTCCTATTTCAGATAGCGTATTGGGCTAAGCGGCACCTCAAAGCGCATGGAATGACGAGTAAAATGCACTAATAAAATTCTAGGATAAGGCAAACGGAGATCCGATTAGACCATTTTATATTACGGTTAATATAAGAATTCAGCGTAATTCTATCACATTTGTTCAATTTACGTTGTTCCTATTTCAGATAGCATACTGGGCTAGGCGGCATCTTAAAGCGCGTGGAATGGCGAGTAAAATGCACTATTAAACTTCTATAATAGGGCAATCAGAGACCCGATTAGATCATTTTATATTTTGGTTAATATAAGGATTCAGCGTAATTCTATCACATTTGTTCAATTTACTTCGCTCCTATTTCAGATAGCGCATTGGGCTAAGCGGCATCTCAAAGCGCATGAAATGGCGAGTAAAATGCACTATTAAACTTCTAGGGTAAGGCAAACAGAGACCCGATTAGATCATTTTATATTACGGTTAATATAAGAATTCAGCGTAATTCTATCACATTTGTTCAACATACGTCGCTGCTATTTCAGATAGTGTACTGGGCTAGGCGGCATCTTAAAGCGCGTGGAAGGGCGAGTAAAATGCACTACTAAACTTCTATGGTAGGGCAATCAGAGTCCCGTTTAGATCATTTTATGTATTGTTTAATATAAGATTTCAGGGAAATTCTATCACATTTGTTCAATTTACGTCGCTCCTATTTCAGATAGCGTATTGGGCTAAGCGGCATCTCAAAGCGTATGAAATGACGAGAGAAATGCACTATTAAACTTCTTGGGTAGGGCGAATAGAGACCCGATTAGGTCATTTCATATTATGGTTAATTTAAGAATTCAGCGAAATTCTATCACATTGGTCAATTTACATCGCTCCTATTTCAAATAGCGTATTGGGCTAAGCGGCATATCCATGGGCATGAAATGGCGAGTAAAATGCACTATTAAACTTCTAGGATAAGCTAAATGGAGACCCGATTAGACCATTTTATATTACGGTTAATATAAGAATTCAGCGTTATTCTATCACATTTGTTCAACTTACGTCGCTCCTATTTCAGATAGCGTACTCGGATAGGCGGCATCTTAAAGCGCGTGGAAAGGCGAGTAAAATGCACTATTAAACTTCGAGGGTAATGCAAACAGAGACCCGATTAGATCATTTTATATTACGGTTAATATAAGATTTCAGGGAAATTCTATCACATTTGTTCAATTTACGTCGCTCCTATTTCAGATAGCGTATTGGGCTAAGCGGCATCTCAAAGCGCAAGAAATGGCGAGTAAAACGCACTATTAAGCTTGTAGGGTTGGGCACATATAGACCCGATTAGATCATTTTATATTATGGTTAATTTAAGAATTCAGCGAAATCCTATCACATTTGTTCATTTTACGTCGCTCCTATTTCAGATAGCGTATTGGGCTAGGCGGCATCTTAAAGCGCGTGGAATGGCGAGTAAAATGCACTATTAAACTTCTATAATAGGGCAAACAGAGACCCGATTAGGTCATTTCATATTATGGTTAATTTAAGAATTCAGCGAAATTCTATCACATTTGTTCAAGTTACATCGCTCCTATTTCAGATAGCTTATTGGGCTAAGCGGCATCGCAAAGCGCATGAATTGACGAGTGAAATGCACTATTAAACTTCTTGGGTAGGGCGAACAAAGACCCGATTAGATCATTTTATATTATGGTTAATTTAAGAATTCAGCGAAATTCTCTCACATTTGTTCAATTTACGTCGCTGATATTTCAGATAGCGTATTGGGCTAAGCGGCATCTCAAAGCGCAAGAAATGGCGAGTAAAATGCACTATTAAACTTCTAGGGTAGGGCAAACAGAGACCCGATTAGGTCATTTCATATTATGGTTAATTTAAGAATTCAGAAAAATTCTATCACATTTGTTCAATTTACGTCGCTCCTATTTCAGATAGCGTACCCGGATAGGCGGCATCTTAAAGCGCGAGGAATGGCGAGTAAAATACACTATTAAACTTCTATGATAGGGCAATCAGAGACCCGATTAGATCATTTTATATTTTGGTTAATATAAGAATTCAGCGAAATTCTATCACATTTGTTTAATTTACGTCGCTCCTATTTCAGATAGCGTATTGGGATAAGCGGCATCTCAAAGCGCATGAAATGCTGAGTAAAATGAGCTATTAAACTTCTAGGGTAGGGCAATCAGAGACCCGATTAGATCATTTTATATTATGGTTAATTTAAGAATTCAGAAAAATCCTATCACATTTGTTCAATTTACGTCACTCCTATTTCAGATAGCGTACCCGGATAGGCGGCATCTTAAAGCGCGAGGAATGGCGAGTAAAATACACTATTAAACTTCTATGATAGGCAATCAGAGACCCGATTAGATCATTTTATATTTTGGTTAATATAAGAATTCAGCAAAATTCTATCACATTTGTTCAATTTACGTCGTTCCTATTTCAGATAGCATACTGGGCTAGGCGGCAACTTAAAGCGCGCGGAATGGCGAGTAAAATGCACTATTAAACTTCTAGGATAAGGCAAACAGAGACCCGATTAGATCATTTTATATTACGGTTAACATAAGAATTCAGCGTAATTCTGAGACAATTGTTCAACTTACGTAGCTCCTATTTCAGATAGCGTACTGGGCAAGGCGGCAACTTAAAGCGCGTGGAATGGCGAGTAAAATGCACTATTAAACTTCTATGATAGGGCAATCAGAGACCCGATTAGATCATTTTCTATTTTGGTTAATATAAGAATCCAGCGAAATTCTATCACATTTGTTCAATTTACGTCGCTCCTATTTCAGATAGCGTATTGGGCTAAGCGGCATCTCAAAGCGCATGGAATGGCGAGTGAAATGCACTATTAAACTTATAGGGTAGGGCGAACAGAGACCCGAATAGATCATTTTATATTACGGTTAATATAAGAATTCAGCGTAATTCTATCACATTTGTTCAACATGCGTCGCTCCTATTTCAGATAGTGTACTGGGCTAGGAGGCATCTTTAAGCGCGTGGAAGGGCGAGTAAAATGCACTACTAAACTTCTATGGTAGGGCAATCAGAGTCCCGTTTAGATCATTTTATGTATTGTTTAATATAAGATTTCAGGGAAATTCTATCACATTTGTTCAATTTACGTCACTCCTATTTCAGATAGCGTATTGGGCTAAGCGGCATCTCAAAACGTATGAAATGACGAGAGAAATGCACTATTAAACTTCTTGGGTAGGGCGAACAGAGACCCGATTAGGTCATTTCATATTATGGTTAATTACAGAATTCAGCGAAATTCTATCATATTTGTTCAACTTACGTCGCTCCTATTTCAGATAGCGTACTCTGATAGGCGGCATCCTAAAGCGCGTGGAATGGCGAGTAAAATGCACTATTAAACTTCTAGGGTAATGCAAACAGAGACCCGATTAGATCATTTTATATTACGGTTAATATAAGATTTCAGGCAAATTCCATCACATTTGTTCAATTTACGTCGCTCCTGTTTCAGATAGCTATTGGGCTAAGCGGCATCTCAAAGCGCATGAAATGACGAGTGAAATGCACTATTAAACTTCTAGGGTAGGGCGAACAGAGACCCGAATAGATCATTTTATATTACGGTTAATATAAGAATTCAGCGTAATTCTATCACATTTGTTCAACTAACGTCGCTCCTATTTCAGATAGCGTACTGCGCTAGGCGGCATCTTAAAGCGCGTGGAACGGCGAGTAAAATGCACTACTAAACTTCTATGATAGGGCAATCAGAGTTCCGAATAGATCATTTTATATTTTGTTTACTATAACATTTCAGGGAAATTCTATCACATTTGTTCAATTTACGTCGCTCCTATTTCAGATAGCGTATTGGGCTAAGCGGCATCTCAAAGCGCAAGAAATGGCGAGTAAAATGCACTATTAAGCTTCTAGGGTTGGGCACATAGAGACCCGATTAGATCATTTTATATTATGGTTAATTTAAGAATTCAGCGAAATCCTATCACATTTGTTCATTTTACGTCGCTCCTATTTCAGATAGCGTTTTGGGCTAAGCGGCATCTCAAAGCGCATGAAATGGCGAGTAAAATGCACTATTAAACTTCTAGGGCATGGCGAACAGAGACCCGATTAGATCATTTTACATTAAGGTTAATATAAGTATTCAGGGAACTTCTATCACATTTGTTCAATTTACGTCGCTCCTATTTCAGATAGCTATTGGGCTCAGCGGCATCTCAAAGCGCATGAAATGACGAGAGAAATGCACTATTAAACTTCTTGGGTAGGGCGAACAGAGACCCGATTACATCATTTTATATTATGGTTAATATAAGAATTCAGCGAAATTCTATCACATTTGTTCAATTTGCGTCGCTCCTATTTCAGATAGCGTATTGGGCTAAGCGGCATCTCAAAGCGCATGAAATGACGAATAAAGTGCACTATTAAGCTTGTACGCTAGGGCGAACAGAGACCCGATTAGATCATTTAACATTATGGTAAATAAAAGAATTCAGCGAAATTCTATCACATTTGTTCAATTTACGTCGCTCCTATTTCAGATAGCGTACTGGGCTAGGCGGCATCTCAAAGCGCATGAAATGACGAGTAAAATGCTCTATTAAACTTCTAGGGTAGGGCAAACAGAGACCCGATTAGGTCATTTCATATTATGGTTAATTTAAGAATTCAGCGAAATTCTGTGACATTTGTTCAACTTACGTAGCTCCTATTTCAGATAGCGTGCTGGGCTAGGCGGCAACTTAAAGCGCGTGGAATGGCGAGTAAAATGCACTGTTAAACTTCTATGATAGGGCAATCAGAGACCCGATAAGATCATTTTATACTTTGGTTAATATAAGAATTCAGCGAAATTCTATCACATTTGTTCAATTTACGTCGCTCCTATTTCAGATAGCTTATTGGGCTAAGCGGCATCGCAAAGCGCATGAATTGACGAGTAAAATGCACTATTAAACTTCTTGGGTAGGGCGAACAGAGACCCGACTACATCATGTTATATTATGGTTAATTTAAGAATTCAGCAAAATCTATCACATTTGTTCAATTTACGTCGCTCCTATTTCAGATAGCGTACTGGGCTAGGCGGCATCTTAAAGCGCGTGGAATGACGAGTAAAATGCACTATTAAACTTCTATGATAGGGCAATCAGAGACCCGATTAGATCATTTTATATTTTGGTTAATATAAGAATTCAGCGAAATTCTGTCACATTTGTTCAATTTACGTCGATCCTATTTCAGATAGCTTATTGGGCTAAGCGGAATCTCAAAGCGCATGAAGTGGCGAGTAAAATGCACTATTAAACTTCTACGGTAGGGCGAACAAAGACCCGATTAGATCATTTTACATTAAGGTTAATATAAGAATTCAGGGAGATTCTATCACATTTGTTCAATTTACGTCGCTCCTGTTTCAGATAGCGTATTGGGCTAAGCGGCATCTCGAAGCGCATGAAATGGCGAGTAAAATGCACTGTTAAATTTCCTGGGTAGTGCAAACAGAGACCCGATTAGATCATTTTATATTATGGTTCATTTAAGAATTCAGAAAAATTCCATCACATTTGTTCAATTTACGTCCTTCCTATTTCAGATAGCGTACCGAGCTATGCGGCATCTTAAAGCGCGTGGAATGGCGAGTGAAATCCACTATTAAACTTCTAGGGTAGGGCGAACAAAGTCCCGATTAGATCATTTTTCATTAAGGTTAATATAAGAATTCAGGGAAATTCTAGCACATTTGTTCAACATACGTCGCTCCTATTTCAGATAGTGTACTGGGCTAGGAGGCATCTGAAAGCGCGTGGAAGGGCGAGTAAAATGCACTACTAAACTTCTAGGGTACGGCAATCAGAGACCCGATTAGATCATTTTATATTATGGTTAATTTAAGAATTCAGCAAAGTTCTATCACATTTGTTCAATTTACGTCGTTCCTATTTCAGATAGCATACTGGGCTAGGCGGCATCTTAAAGCGTGTGGAATGGCGAGTAAAATGCACTATTAAACTTCTAGGGTAGGGCGAACAAAGACCCGATTAGATCATTTTTCATTAAGGTTAATATAAGAATTCAGGGAAATTCTATCACATTTGTTCAACATACGTCTCTCCTATTTCAGATAGCGTATTGGGCTAGGCGGCATCTTAACGCGCGTGGAATGGCGAGTAAAATGCACTATTAAACTTCTAGGGTAAGGCAAACAGAGACCCGATTAGATCATTTTATATTACGGTTAATATAAGAATTCAGCGTAATTCTGTCACATTTGTTCAACTTACGTAGCTCCTATTTCAGATAGCGTGCTGGGCTAGGCGGCAACTTAAAGCGCGTGGAACGGCGAGTAAAATGCACTATAAAACTTCTATGATAGGGCAATCAGAGACCAGATTTGATCATTTTATATTTTGGTTAATATAAGAATTCAGCGAAATTCTATCTCATTTGTTCAATTTACGTCGCTCCTATTTCAGATAGCGTATTGGGCTAAGCTGCATCTCAAAGCGCATGGAATGACGAGCGAAATGCACTATTAAACTTCTAGGGTAGGGCGAACAGGGACTCGAATAGATCATTTTATATTACGGTTAATATAAGAATTCAGCGTAATTCTATCACATTTGTTCAACTAACGTCGCTCCTATTTCAGATAGTGTACTGCGCTAGGCGGCATCTTGAAGCGCGTGGAAGGGCGAGTAAAATGCACTACTAAACTTCTATGATACGGCAATCAGAGTCCCGATTAGATCATTTTATATTTTGTTTACTATAAGATTTCAGGGAAATTCTATCACATTTGTTCAATTTACGTCGCTGCTATTTCAGATAGCGTATTGGGCTAAGCGGCATCTCAAAGCGCATGAAAGGGCGAATAAAATGCACTATTAAAGTACTAGGCTAGGGCGAACAGAGACCTGATTAGATCATTTTACATTATGGTTAATAAAAGAATTCAGCGAAATTCTCTCACATTTGTTCAATTTACGTCGCTGATATTTCAGATAGCGTATTGGGCTAAGCGGCATCTCAAAGCGCAAGAAATAGCGAGTAAAATGCACTATTAAACTTCTAGGGTAGGGCAAACAGAGACCCGATTAGATCATTTCATATTATGGTTAATTTATGAATTCAGCGAAATTCTATCACATTTGTTCAATTTACGTCGCTCCTATTACAGATAGCGTATTGGGCTAAGCGGCATCTCAAAGCGCATGAAATGACGAGTGAAATGCACTACTAAACTTCTAGGGTAGAGCAATCAGAGACCCGATTAGATCGTTTTATATTTTGGTTAATATAAGAATTCAGCGAAATTCTATCACATTTGTTCAATTTACGTCGCTGCTATGTCAGATAGCGCATTGGGCTAAGCTGCATCTCAAAGACCAAGAAATGGCGAGTAAAATGCACTGTTAAACATGTAGGGTAGGTCAAACAGAGACCCGATTAGATCATTTCATATTATGGTTAATTTAAGAATTCAGCGTAATTCTATCACATTTGTTCAACTTACGTCGCTCCTATTTCAGATAGCGTACTGGGCTAGGCGGCATCTTAAAGCGCGTGGAATGGCGAGTAAAATGCACTATTAAACTTCTAGGGAAGGGCAAACAGAGACCCCATTAAATCATTTTATATTATGGTTAATTTAAGAATTCAGCGAAAATCTATCACATTTGTTCAATTTACGTCGCTCCTATTTCAGATAGCGTATTGGGCTAAGCGGCATCTCAAAGCGCATGAAATGGCGAGTAAAATGCACTGTTAAACATGTAGGGTGGGTCAAACAGAGACCCGATTAGATCATTTCATATTATGGTTAATTTAAGAATTCAGCAAAATTCTATCACATTTGTTCAATTTACGTCGTTCCTATTTCAGATAGCATACTGGGCTAGGCGGCATCTTAAAGCGCGCGGAATGGCGAGTAAAATGCACTATTAAACTTCTATGATAGGGCAATCAGAGACCCGATTAGATCATTTTATATTTTGATTAATATAAGAATTCAGCAAAATTCTATCACATTTGTTCAATTTACGTCGCTCCTATTTCAGATAGCGTATTGGGCTAAGCGGCATCTCAAAGCTCATGAAATGACGAGTGAAATGCACTATTAAACTTCTAGGGTAGGTCGAACAGAGACCCGATTAGATCATTTTACATTAAGGTTAATATAAGAATTCAGGGAAATTCTATCACATTTGTTCAACTTACGTGGCTCCTATTTCAGATAGCGTATTGGGCTAGGCGGCATCTTAAAGCGCGTGGAATGGCGAGTAAAATGCACTATTAAACTTCTAGGGTAAGGCAAACAGAGACCCGATTAGATCATTTTATATTACGGTTAATATAAGAATTCAGCGTAATTCTATCACATTTCTTCAACTTACGTCGCTCCTATTTCAGATAGCGTATTGGGCTAAGCGGCATCACAAAGCGCAAGAAATGGCGAGTAAAATGCACTATTAAACTTCTAGGGTAGGGCACATAGAGACCCGATTAGATCATTCTATATTATGGTTAATTTATGAATTCAGCGAAATCCTATCACATTTGTTCAATTTACGTCGCTCCTATTTCAGATAGCGTATTGGGCTGAGCGGCATCTCAAAGAGCATGAAATGGCGAGTAAAATGCACTATTAAACTTCTAGTATAAGGCAAACAGAGACCCGATTAGATCATTTTATATTACGGTTAATATAAGAATTCAGCGTAATTCTGTGACATTTGTTCAACTTCCTAGCTCCTATTTCAGATAGCGTATTGGGCTAAGCGGCATCTCAAAGTGCATGAAATGGCGAGTAAAATGCACTATTAAACTTCTAGGGTAGGGAATCAGAGACCCGATTAGATCATTTTATATTACGGTTAATATAAGAATTCAGCGTAATTCTATCACATTTGTTCAACTAACGTCGCTCCTATTTCAGATAGTGTACTGCGCTAGGCGGCATCTTGAAGCGCGTGGAAGGGCGAGTAAAATGCACTACTAAACTTCTATGATACGGCAATCAGAGTCCCGATTAGATCATTTTATATTTTGTTTACTATAAGATTTCAGGGAAATTCTATCACATTTGTTCAATTTACGTCGCTCCTATTTCAGATAGCGTATTGGGCTGAGCGGCATCTCAAAGCGCATGAAATGGCGAATAAAATGCACTATTAAAGTACTAGGCTAGGGCGAACAGAGACCTGATTAGATCATTTTACATTATGGTTAATAAAAGAATTCAGCGAAATTCTCTCACATTTGTTCAATTTACGTCGCTGATATTTCAGATAGCGTATTGGGCTAAGCGGCATCTCAAAGCGCAAGAAATAGCGAGTAAAATGCACTATTAAACTTCTAGGGTAGGGCAAACAGAGACCCGATTAGATCATTTCATATTATGGTTAATTTATGAATTCAGCGAAATTCTATCACATTTGTTCAATTTACGTCGCTCCTATTACAGATAGCGTATTGGGCTAAGCGGCATCTCAAAGCGCATGAAATGACGAGTGAAATGCACTACTAAACTTCTAGGGTAGAGCAATCAGAGACCCGATTAGATCGTTTTATATTTTGGTTAATATAAGAATTCAGCGAAATTCTATCACATTTGTTCAATTTACGTCGCTGCTATGTCAGATAGCGCATTGGGCTAAGCTGCATCTCAAAGACCAAGAAATGGCGAGTAAAATGCACTGTTAAACATGTAGGGTAGGTCAAACAGAGACCCGATTAGATCATTTCATATTATGGTTAATTTAAGAATTCAGCGTAATTCTATCACATTTGTTCAACTTACGTCGCTCCTATTTCAGATAGCGTACTGGGCTAGGCGGCATCTTAAAGCGCGTGGAATGGCGAGTAAAATGCACTATTAAACTTCTAGGGAAGGGCAAACAGAGACCCCATTAAATCATTTTATATTATGGTTAATTTAAGAATTCAGCGAAAATCTATCACATTTGTTCAATTTACGTCGCTCCTATTTCAGATAGCGTATTGGGCTAAGCGGCATCTCAAAGCGCATGAAATGGCGAGTAAAATGCACTGTTAAACATGTAGGGTGGGTCAAACAGAGACCCGATTAGATCATTTCATATTATGGTTAATTTAAGAATTCAGCAAAATTCTATCACATTTGTTCAATTTACGTCGTTCCTATTTCAGATAGCATACTGGGCTAGGCGGCATCTTAAAGCGCGCGGAATGGCGAGTAAAATGCACTATTAAACTTCTATGATAGGGCAATCAGAGACCCGATTAGATCATTTTATATTTTGATTAATATAAGAATTCAGCAAAATTCTATCACATTTGTTCAATTTACGTCGCTCCTATTTCAGATAGCGTATTGGGCTAAGCGGCATCTCAAAGCTCATGAAATGACGAGTGAAATGCACTATTAAACTTCTAGGGTAGGTCGAACAGAGACCCGATTAGATCATTTTACATTAAGGTTAATATAAGAATTCAGGGAAATTCTATCACATTTGTTCAACTTACGTGGCTCCTATTTCAGATAGCGTATTGGGCTAGGCGGCATCTTAAAGCGCGTGGAATGGCGAGTAAAATGCACTATTAAACTTCTAGGGTAAGGCAAACAGAGACCCGATTAGATCATTTTATATTACGGTTAATATAAGAATTCAGCGTAATTCTATCACATTTCTTCAACTTACGTCGCTCCTATTTCAGATAGCGTATTGGGCTAAGCGGCATCTCAAAGCGCAAGAAATGGCGAGTAAAATGCACTATTAAACTTCTAGGGTAGGGCAAACAGAGACCCGATTAGGTCATTTCATATTATGGTTAATTTAAGAATTCAGCGAAATTCTATCACATTTGTTCAATTTACATCGTTCCTATTTCAGATAGCTTATTGGGCTAAGGGGCATATCAAAGCGCATGAAATGGCGAGTAAAATGCACTATTAAACTTCTAGGATAAGGCAAACAGAGACACGATTAGATCATTTTATATTACGGTTAATATACGAATTCAGCGTAATTCTGTCACATTTGTTCAACTTACGTAGCTCCTATTTCAGATAGCGTGCTGGGCTAGGCGGCAACTTAAAGCGCGTGGAACGGCGAGTAAAATGCACTATTAAACTTCTATGATAGGGCAATCAGAGACCAGATTTGATCATTTTATATTTTGGTTAATATAAGAATTCAGCGAAATTCTATCTCATTTGTTCAATTTACGTCGCTCCTATTTCAGATAGCGTATTGGGCTAAGCTGCATCTCAAAGCGCATGGAATGACGAGCGAAATACACTATTAAACTTCTAAGGTAGGGCGAACAGGGACTCGAATAGATCATTTTATATTACGGTTAATATAAGAATTCAGCGTAATTCTATCACATTTGTTCAACTAACGTCGCTCCTATTTCAGATAGCGTACTGCGCTAAGCGGCATCTCAAAGCGCATGAAATGGCGAATAAAATGCACTATTAAAGTACTAGGCTAGGGCGAACAGAGACCTGATTAGATCATTTTACATTATGGTTAATAAAAGAATTCAGCGAAATTCTCTCACATTTGTTCAACTTACGTCGCTGATATTTCAGATAGCGTGCTGGGCTAGGCGGCAACTTAAAGCGCGTGGAACGGCGAGTAAAATGCACTATTAAACTTCTATGATAGGGCAATCAGAGACCAGATTTGATCATTTTATATTTTGGTTAATATAAGAATTCAGCGAAATTCTATCTCATTTGTTCAATTTACGTCGCTCCTATTTCAGATAGCGTATTGGGCTAAGCGGCATCTCAAAGCGCATGGAATGACGAGTGAAATACACTATTTAACTTCTATGTTAGGGCAATCAGAGTCCCGTTTAGATCATTTTATATTTTGTTTAATATAAGATTTCAGGGAAATTCTATCACATTTGTTCAATTTACGTCGCTGATATTACAGATAGCGTATTGGGCTAAGCGGCATCTCAAAGCGCAAGAAATGGCGAGTAAAATGCACTATTAAACTTCTAGGGTAGGGCGAACAAAGACCCGATCAGATCATTTTTCATTAAGGTTAATATAAGAATTCAGGGAAATTCTATCACATTTGTTCAACATACGTCGCTCCTATTTCAGATAGTGTACTGGGCTAGGCGGCATCTTAAAGCGCGTGGAAGGGCGAGAAAAATGCACTACTAAACTTCTATGTTAGGGCAATCAGAGTCCCGTTTAGATCATTTTATATTTTGGTTAATATAAGAATTCAGCGAAATTCTATGACATTTGTTTAATTTACGTCGCTCCTATTTCCGATAGCGTATTGGGCTAGGCGGCATCTCAAAGCGCATGAAATGGCGAGTAAAATGCACTACTAAACTTCTAGGGTAGAGCAATCAGAGACCCGATTAGATCGTTTTATATTTTGGTTAATATAAGAATTCAGCGAAATTCTATCACATTTGTTCAATTTACGTCGCTGCTATGTCAGATAGCGTATTGGGCTAAGCGGCATCTCAAAGCGCATGAAATGGCGAGTAAAATGCACTATTAAACATCTAGGATAAGGCAAACAGAGACCCGGTTAGATCATTTTATATTACGGTTAATATAAGAATTGAGCGTAATTCTGTGACATTTGTTCAAGTTACGTAGCTCCTTTCTCAGATAGCTTATTGGGTTAAGCGGCATCTCAAAGCGCATGATATGACGAGTGAAATGCACTATTAAACTTCTAGGGTAGGGCGAACAAAGACCTGATTAGATCATTTTATATTATGGTTAATTTATCAATTCAGCGAAATTCTATCACATTTGTTCAATTTACGTCACTCCTATTTCAGATAGCGTATTGGGCTAAGCGGCATCTCAACGCGCAAGAAATTGTGAGTAAAATGCACTATTAAACTTCTAGGGAAGGGCAAACAGAGACCCCATTAGATCATTTTATATTATGGTTAATTTAAGAATTCAGCGAAATTCCATCACATTTGTTCAATTTACGTCGCTCCTATTTCAGATAGCGCATTGGGCTAAGCTGCATCTCAAAGCGCAAGAAATGGCGAGTAAAATGCACTGTTAAACATGTAGGGTAGGTCAAACAGAGACCCGATTAGATCATTTCATATTATGGTTAATTTAAGAATTCAGCGTAATTCTATCACATTTGTTCAACTTACGTCGCTCCTATTCCAGATAGCGTACTGGGCTAGGCGGCATCTTAAAGCGCGTGGAATGGCGAGTAAAATGCACTATTAAACTTCTAGGGAAGGGCAAACAGAGACCCCATTAAATCATTTTATATTATGGTTAATTTAAGAATTCAGCGAAAATCTATCACATTTGTTCAATTTACGTCGCTCCTATTTCAGATAGCGTATTGGGCTAAGCGGCATCTCAAAGCGCATGAAATGGCGAGTAAAATGCACTGTTAAACATGTAGGGTAGGTCAAACAGAGACCCGATTAGATCATTTCATATTATTGTTAATTTAAGAATTCAGGAAAATTCTATCACATTTGTTCAATTTACGTCGCTCCTATTTCAGATAGCGTATTGGGCTAAGCGGCAGCTCAAAGCGCATGAAATGCCAGTAAAATGCACTATTAAACTTCTATGATAGGGCAAACAGAGAGTCGATTAGATCATTTTGTATTTTGGTTAATATAAGAATTTAGCGAAATTGTATCACATTCATTCAATTTACGTCGCTCCTATTTCAGATAGCGTAATGGGCAAAGCGGCATCTCAAAGCGCATGAAATGACGAGTGAAATGCACTATTAGACTTCAATGGTAGGGCGAACAGAGACCCGATTAGATCATTTTACATTAAGGTTAATATAAGAATTCAGGGAAATTCTATCACATTTGTTCAATTTACGTCGCTCCCATTTCAGATAGCGTATTGGGCTAAGCGGCATCTCAAAGCGCATGAAATGGCGAGTAAAATGCACTATTAAATTTCTTGGGTAGGGCAAACAGAGACCCGATTAGATCATGTTATATTATGGTTAATTTAAGAATTCATCAAAATTCTATCACATTTGTTCAATTTACGTCGCTCCTATTTCAGATAGCGTACTGGGCTAGACGGCATCGTAGAGCGCGTGGAATGGCGAGTAAAATGCACTATTAAACTTCTATGATAGGGCAAACAGAGATTCGATTAGATCATTTTACATTAATGTTAATATAAGTATTCAGGGAAATTCTATCACATTTGTTCAATTTACGTCGCTCCTATTTCAGATAGCCTACTGGGCTAAGCGGCATCTCTAAGCGCATGAAATGACGAGTGAAATGCACTATAAGTCTTCTATGGTACGGCGAACAGAGACCCGATTAGATCATTTTACATTAAGGTTAATATAAGAATTCAGGGAGATTCTATCACATTTGTTCAATTTACGTCGCTCCTGTTTCAGATAGCGTACCGGGCTATGCGGCATCTTAAAGCGCGTGGAATGGCGAGTGAAATCCACTATTAAACTTCTATGATAGGGCAATCAGAGACCCGATTAGATCATTTTATATTTTGGTTAATACAAGAATTCAGCGAAATTCTATCACGTTTGTTCAATATGTCGCTCCTATTTCAGATAGCGTATTGGGCTAAACGGCATCTCAAAGCGCATGAAATGGCGCGTAAAATGCACTGTCAAACTTCTAGGGTAGGGCAAACAGAGACCCGATTAGATCATTTTATATTATGGTTAATTTAAGAATTCAGCAAAATTCTATCACATTTGTTCAATTTACGTCGCTCCTATTTCAGATAGCGTATTGGGCTAAGCGGCATCTCAAAGCGCATGAAATTGCGAGTAAAATGCACTATTAAACTTCTATGATACGGCAATCAGAGACCCGATTAGATCATTTTATATTTTGGTTAATATAAGAATTCAGCGAAATTCTATCACACTTGTTCAATTTACATCGCTCCTATTTCAGATAGCGTAATGGGCTAAGCGGCATCTCAAAGCGCATGAAATGACGAGTGAAATGCACTATTAGACTTCTATGGTAGGGCGAACAGAGACCCGATTAGATCATTTTACATTAAGGTTAATATAAGAATTTAGGGAAATTCTATCACATATGTTCAATTTACGTCGCTCCCATTTCAGATAGCGTATTCGGCTAAGCGGCATCTCAAAGCGCATGATGTGGCGAGTAAAATGCACTATTAAATTTCCACGGTAGGGCACATAGAGACCCGATTAGATCATTCTATATTATGGTTAATTTAAGAATTCAGCGAAATCCTATCACATTTGTTCAATTTACGTCGCTCCTATTTCGGATAGCGTATTGGGCAAAGCGGCATCTCGAAGCGCATGAAATGGCGAGTAAAAATGCACTATTAAACTTCTAGGGTAGGGCGAACAGAGACCCGATTAGATCATTTTACATTAAGGTTAATATAAGTATTCAGGGAACTTCTATCACATTTGTTCAATTTACGTCGCTCCTATTTCAGATAGCTTATTGGGCTAACCGGCATGTCAAAGCGCATGAAATGACGAGTGAAATGCACTATTAATCTTCTAGGGTAGGACGAACAGAGACCCGATTAGATCATTTACATTAAGGTTAATATAA
This sequence comes from Macropis europaea, assembly GCA_916610135.2. Taxonomy (NCBI): domain Eukaryota; kingdom Metazoa; phylum Arthropoda; class Insecta; order Hymenoptera; family Melittidae; genus Macropis; species Macropis europaea. Next base: position 685 of record CAKAJE020001285.1, on the reverse strand, counting down.
GAATTCAGCGAGATTCTCTCACATTTGTTCAATTTACGTCGCTAACATTTCAGATAGCCTATTGGGCTAAGCGGCATCTCAAAGCGCAAGAAATAGCGAGTAAAATGCACTATTAAACTTCTAGGGTAGGGCAAACAGAGACCCGATTAGATCATTTCATATTATGGTTAATTTATGAATTCAGCGAAATTCTATCACATTGTTCAATTTACGTCGCTCCTATTGCAGATAGCGTATTGGGCTAAGCGGCATCTCAAAGCGCATGAAATGACGAGTGAAATGCACTATTAATCTTCTAGGGTAGGGCGAACTGTGACCCGATTAGTTCATTTTTCATTAAGGTTAATATAAGAATTCAGCGAAATTCTATCACATTTGTTCAATTTACATCGTTCCTATTTCAGATAGCTTATTGGGCTAAGGGGCATCTCAAAGCGCATGAAATGGCGAGTTAAATGCACTATTAAACTTCTAGGATAAGGCAAACAGAGACACGATTAGATCATTTTATATTACGGTTAATATACGAATTCAGCGTAATTCTGTCACATTTGTTCAACTTACGTAGCTCCTATTTCAGATAGCGTGCTGGGCTAGGCGGCAACTTAAAGCGCGTGGAACGGCGAGTAAAATGCACTATTAAACTTCTATGATAGGGCAATCAGAGACCAGATTTGATCATTTT